>CAWUFW010020097.1:0-162402 GCA_963921515.1 Calotriton arnoldi
TTTACTACAGTGTTAAATTATGCTTGACAGATTTACATATAACCCTTTGGGCACACTTGAAAGGGGAGAGAACGGGATGCCAAGAAAATTCTTGTGGATCCACTATCCTCTGTCTGGTTGCTGAAAGATTCTGCTTTTGTCTTACCTGATTTCTGTCTCTGGGTTTACATATACCATTTGGGGCACAATTGAAAGTGGAGAGAACAGGATGCCAAGACAGTTCTTGTGGGTCCACTGTTTGACAGCTGAAAAACGATGCTTTTGACCTACCAGACGTCTGTCTCTGGGTTCATTGTGGGTACAGTGGCTGCCTCAAACTGGTTTTTAATGTTAAATAAGGGAGGACACCAGGATTACCATAGTACACTCCCCCCACACATACAGCCTCAGAGCCCAAGTTTATTGTGGCAAAGCCTTTAGCCACATTGAAAATGCACAAAGTGGGTAGGGTTGGCCCTGGGAACTTTTACCCAATTGTTTAGGGCATGCCTAGGATCCATCCACTGGCTAGTGCCAGGCATAAATGTGGCAACTGCAGTAACCCACTTCAGATCATCAGAAGAGGACTGAACTTGCTGTCTGTGAGAGAGGAGCTCTGAAGAACTAGAATCGCTCAATCTTGTATCAAGGACAAAGAAGTGAACTCAAAGGGTCATAATGCTGACCTCAAGTTCAAGCTACAGGGATGCATAAAGCTACAAGAGACCTATTCCTCAACGTACCCAGTTGACTAGTGGCAACTAGACCTGGACTGGGCCCTGCTGTTGGCCTCTGTCTGAAATCCTGTGAGTTTCTAAGTGACACCCTGGTGGTCCTGGGGGGATTTAGAAGTGTACTCCTGAGGTTGAGTGGGAATTTTCTTCATTAAATGTTACTCTATGTTTCTGAATTTGTTTAGGATTTCTTGTTTTGCATTTTGACTTTATTACTGTTTGGTACCGCATACATACTTTACACATTGCCCTAAATTAAGCCAGTCTGCTTTGCGCCACAGCTACTAGGAGGTTGAGCTCATGTCAATGCAATGACTTTGAGGGTTCAAACTGAAAGGGGCTGTAATTATTCCTCGAGGTGAGTAGTCACCCCCAAAATAATGATCCTAATTTCTCACAACAGTGAACGGAAGTAGGTGTGTTTGAATTTCTAGCAATGCATGCATCAAAATGATCGATTTAAGATGTAAACTGCTTTATAAGTTAATCAACAAGTCAGAAACAAACACAGCATATGCATACTTCAACAATTATAAACTCGACCTGGTTAAAGCAAATTCGGCTAGGATTAGGTTTTAACTGAGACAGAACCTAAGCTATCTGATTAGCCTTTAACTAGAGTGTGTACTCATAAAGGTTTCAACAATATCGCAGAGAGCAAAGGAACACAGAAAACAGTGACAAAAATGAAACAATCTCAGAAGGGAATACTCTAAAAACTCTAAAACCCTAAGAACTCCACCCTCCCTTTTGGAGTTGATTCTCCCGAGCACGTACGTACATCGAGGTGTAACTCAAACCATCAAACCCTGCGCTGGTCCTACACAGCCAGCCCAACATCTGTAAAAGTCATTCAACTCAGTGTGGAGCCCAGATTATGTCAAATGCTTTAAGAGAGTCCACCTGGGAAAAGAGAAATTTCCCTGATACTCCAACACTCAGTCTCACTGGCTACCCAATGGAAGATATACATCCTCCAGTTGTTAGTGCCTACTGGACATCCATTAGTGCTTTCTTCTTGGCGAGGGTTTGTAAGCTCAGACCCAGAAAAAGCAACAGCCTTGATTCTCCCCACTTCACCACTTTCTTTTATTCTGGTGCCCTCATGATACAGCTAGTCTGCTATGCCATTACTTAAAGCCTAAGCTCGTGCTGGACTGATTCACATTACATGAGTCTGATAAGCTCCTCGTCATGTTTGTCAATTAGTTCAGCCAAGCCTCTCACCCTGCGATTCTGCTCACGTGAACCGCTGCTTCCACCTCCATGGGCGCTCTAGTCTCTCTATTTTTTCTTCTAAGGTTAGATATGCCCCCACTACGTCCAATTAATTTACCCGTGATAATGTGGACCGTGCCGAGGGCAATACGTTCCAGTGCAGCAGAAGGCACCTACCTTTTTTATTTCAAAGAGATGAGAAATAAATCGCCATCTTACTGGGCACTGATAAGCAGGCAAAATAAATAGATGACATTTAAAGTTAATTAAAAAAAGAAAAGAAAAGGCCCACTTTCAACCAACTTTTTACTGAAGAGATTTTATAAATTTTAGGCGGATGTGAACAATGTGCAAAGGCCTAGCGCCGTCACTAGAACTCAACGGAACCCACTACCCCATGCTGCGTGCTGTGCGGAAGCAAAATGTGAATTTAACAGGCCAATGGATGAAGCCAAATGACCAAAAGCCCTCTATCTATGTACGTGTATTATGTACGAACCACTTTGAAAAACAATAGTCTAGCGAAACTTTAAAGATGCCTCAAAGGCCAGACGCAAAAATGATGGGTTGAACAGGGGTCTATATCCTGACCTCATCTACAATGCGTGTACGTAAGGAAGGTATTTCACTTCGTGCCACGCGACAAACTGAGAGGAAATCTAATTGGCTTTGATAGTGATAGGGATCAAGGAAAGAATTAGTGAGTGCAAGCAGATATACTGGGGCACCAGGAAGCTTTAGAATGAGAGGGTCCTACAAGCTGCATGTCTCTGGTCAGTCCACAAGTACGTCACTCAGTTAAGAAAGAGTTAGCGCAGGAATCCGAAGTATTGTGATAAAATGTAAAGATGTCAGAAAGGCATGTCAATTGCGAACAGAAGGAAAATCTAACCTTAACATAACTGCCCATGGGCTTTTGTGTAAGCCTATGCGAATGCTATTAAGTTTTTAATGCTTTCCTGAAACGTATCAGCACACAATGGCATTCGTAAAATTTGGACACACGTCAAGGGAAAGGAATGCACAGTACAGGTCTAGAAAACTGTCATTCCTTAACTGCGGTTATTTTTTCCCCAATATTTGTTTTTTTATAATTCCTTAATGCATAACACATATGGAACTGGGAAATAAAATATGCAAAAATGTTATGATGCCAATATTGCAAGATTACTGAGTGAGACAACGAATACATGTGCAGTTCGCACACAAGATCAGACATTCCAAGGTAAAACAACAATGACAAACTCATCTTTGGCTTGAAAGGTGCAAAAGCTCAGCCTGTAGTAAATGTTCATCTTCAAGTGTTCGTGCATGTAGTGTAGGACAAAGATTCCGCTTGTAGTAAGCTCATTTCAATTTTAGTAGCTTAGGAAAACCTACTCAATTTCACTACTCTTGATCTTTTCTTTATGTTTGACTTAGGAGATGGGGTCATTTTGAGCCCAGTGGGCAGTCTGCCAGTCAGTGGGGGCAGCACAGGCTCCACGACTGCCAGCCGAGTGGCAAACTGCCTGCTGCATCAGGTTAATGGGGATTTTTCGGCCAAAATTGCTATTGCCAGAAGCACTTTCAGCAATAATGTGATGGGGGCCAGCTGACATTTTAAAAAATTTTTTTACCGAAAAAGAACCCCCTCAATGCAGGAGGTTATGTCTGAAAATAAAAAGAAATGTCCCTGGCGTGCCTGAAGTTTCTCCTGGATATTGTGAAGGTAAGTCTCATGTTTCCTGTTCATGATCACTATAGTTTATTTGTCAGTTGCAAACAAAAAGTTTCTGGAAGTTCCACTGTGAAGGTTGTGACCTGGAGCGGAGGATGGGCTGCCGCAAAGGAGTGTCCAAAGGTGAAGCCATCTGAGACCTCACTGTTTAAAAACTCAATAAAAACCCTCATCTAAATGAGGCTGGGAGCCATAAGTGTGGTGGAGTGGGACATCCATCTGTGAAGAGCAAATATCCTGCTACAGCCACACTCAGAGACAATGTTGCTACAAAGCAAATGTGAGACCCTTAGAGCTTCTGTGAGAGAGTCAGGAAGAACAGAATGTAGCCAGAACTATACGGGTTAGAAAATGTTCCATATGGCTCAATAGAAATGTGTTTGAATACAGTGCCTATGCATGTACAGGTAAACCCTTTGCAGGTCTGCTGACCCACAACCCAGGATGAGACAAGTTAGGAAAGATGGAAGGTAAGGGGAGGAATCTCTTTCCCTCCCTTCCCATCTTGTGATAGATGAGGTGGAGCCAGCAAACCTGGTTGATCCCACCCCATCCTGTGACAAAATGGGAAGAGTGGGCCCCATGGCACTCCCAGAGTTGTAACTGGTCTACTTCTCCCCCGTAGGAGAACAAGAGATATTATGACACTATAAGGGCAGGGCTGGCTGGAGCGTCAAGATGTTGCAAAAAAGGTTCCACAAAGGATGCTGCTGATGTTCAGTGATCCAAGCAGCAGTGTTACTGCTCTCGAGTATGTCACTGAATATATGACCATCTACTTTGGTTCAGTTGAGCATGACAGGAAGTGATTATCTCTAAATTCTTTACTCCTGCTAAATGGATCTGAAAAACAGAACTGTTATGATGTAGAGTATATGTCTACCTTGCTTTTTGACACAAAACACAATGTTGAGGTTATCTGTTAAGTCAAGAACCATCCACCGTGATGAGCTGTAACACCTAAAAAGGCTTTGAAGACCATAAAAAGACAATGAGATGCAGGAAATTGCTTTTCATCTTCTCACCACACTTTGCCTAGAGTCAGCAGATAGCCTAACCGTTGGAGCTGGCTTTCCAATCGAACCTTGAAGAGCGCATAGTAATACTGATCAGGCTACGAGATCTTGGAGAAAAAAACTGAAGAGCTTTCATCTCAGGAACAGGCTTGCACGGCTGACTGAACCAAAGCAAGGACGTTTTGTTCTCTCCCCTGGGAGTCGATGTACTAACCCCACCTCCCCACCACAGAAGGCTGAGATATTTGGGTTTGGCTTACCGATAGGCAAGAACAAAAAACATGCACCTAACCTGGAATACTTGTGCTTCTGGACAAATTCAAAAGACAATTATTCAGAGGTGAACTCCTTAGCACCCTTTTTTTTAATGAAATTGGTAACAGATAAGTAAAGTCTTTGAATTATTCCTCAATATTTCATTGACCCCTCAAAGCCAATAGGCCTATCCAAACTGTAAAAATTGACTTACTTCGGCTCTTCATCTCAAGAGCAGGAGGGCTGGCAACTTTAACTCAATCTACTTGTGTAGCGATGGAAAGGTTATTGATAATCAACATACTAAAAAAGGGCTTTGATAATAAGAATTCTAATGTATATTATCTTTGAATTTGTTGCTCTGTGTATAGGAAGCCTGGGAGGATAGCAAAACAGACCTCTTATCAGAAACTCTTTTTGAGGACAATTCTATCAAAGGCTGCATTAGACTTGGCTAATATCTACATTAAAGTGGTTGGTAAAGATATGTGGAGATGACCAGGAGGCAGCATCATGGATCTCAGAGAAATAATAATTTTTTAATCAAGACAGAAGTGCCAATTTTTCTCACTATAAAATGTGCCTTCTGCCATCATGGTTAGGTTTTTCAATATCTTCACCTCAAAAAACATTGAGCAACATTGATTTATTAATCAATCAATATTTTACCAAACATTTTCCAAAAACATTTGTCTTGACTTCCATAAAGATAGTACTGTGGATATAGAAATATTATAAGTTATTTAGTTAATTAAATATATAAATACGGGGCGTGGCTTCGACTCCGATGGGGTAAGACGCACACGGCTGGAGCTCCGTCCTCCGGGGCCTATCTAGGGCATTTGGGGAGCGATCTAAGGCACGGGGGCCCGTGAGGTGTCCCCCCCCATACGAGCACACGCCCGGGACTGTCCCGGACCCAAGGTGGGGGCTCCTTGGCTCGTACGAGCCGGCTGGCGGCGGTGGTGCAGAGAGACCAGCCGCCATCTTATAGACGTTTTGAAGTGGCGATCCGGAGGCTGAGCCGGCACCGGAGGCTAAGACTGCGGGGAGATCGCTGTCGTTTAGCCCGCAACGAGCGGAAGACACACCAGGGAGACCCGCGCCTGAGAGGTGAGAGGCCCGGGAAGCTACTGGCGGCTGGAGCGGGCGGTACGGAGGCTAGACCTGCCATCTTGGGGAGGCGGCGCGGCGGTGCCCGAGAGGCCGATTGACGCCGGTGAAGCCGGCGAAAGAAACAAGCGCTCGAACCTGGCACTCCACAAGTCCCGCATAGAGGGGACACTACAACGGATGGGTGAGGACTGAGTCCCCCGGGACGCCGGAGCCCGACGGCGGCACACATCGCTGGGGACCGGGTGTCTGGAGACGGAGACCCGAGAGCTGAGGAGGGCCCTGCAGTGAGAGGCGACGGCCTGGGACACCTGGTGAGTCAGGTGGGGCGGCCTGCTGGCGGACGGCCGGGGCAGCTGCAGTCCCCCTGGAGAGGCATTGGATCCCCAGAAGGTGAGGTGCGGGGGTGTAGATCCCGGGGGGAGAACGAGATAACGCTGGGAGGAGTGAAAAGCCCCCGGGATCGTAGCAAAGCCCCAAGGAGGTAAAGGTTGGCCTGCTCGCCCGACCACAAACGAGGAGGTGCAGTTGCTACAGGCGGTGAGCCCTAACGCACAAGAGGGTACTTGAGGCCTTAAAGAGCGGGAATCACTTGCCTGATAGACCGGGACTTGAATCAAGCTGGGAGCGGGGAGAGGACCGTGCTTCTGGGAGCGACCTCCCACCCCTTATAATCGCCCTGATGAGCCAGCGCCCCAAAGCCTCCGACAACACCCTACTGTGAAGCAGGGGTGAGAGACGGCTCCGGGAGGGAGAGGGCACCAGCAGCGAGAGCGGGTTTCTGGGAGCCTGGGGGCCCCCATGGAACAACCCCCAAACTAACCTGTAACCTGTAAATCTGAAAAGAGCCTGGATGGGGATGCGGTTCGGGTGGCGTCCTGTTGAAGAGACCGGGCCAGAGTGAAGGCCAATCGACAGCATACCGCTCCTGAGGGAACCCTGCGGCCTACCCACGCGCTGGAAAGGGGACTAGTGCTGGGCTACACGGAGATACAGGCGAAGACCGCACTGAGCCAGATACCAACAGCATGACCAGGCCTCGTACGGGGAAGTCTGTAGCGACCCCCGCCACCAAAGACACATCGGTCAAGGATTTGTGGCACAAACGCGCCCCGTCGCCTTTACCAGAGGCCCCTGACATGGCGTCCGCCCTGAAAGACTCCGACCAGGGTACTATCACACAGGCGGTGCTGGCCACTTTTCTGCAAGAGATAAAATCGGAGATTTCCTCCCTTAAGACGGAGGTCAAAACGTACTTGACAGATATACGACGAGATATAACCGAAATTGGCAATCGGGTAGATGATATGGAGCGCACCATAGACACTCGTACAGAGGACCTGGAAGATCTCCGCCGCAGAGTTCAGGCAATAGAAGAACAGAACGTAGAGCTCCAGATCAAACAGGAAGATTTAGAAAATCGGAGCCGCCGGAACAACGTCCGCATCCGGGGGGTGCCACGGGGCGAGGAAGGAGCAGACATACTCACATACGTGGCGGACCTACTCCAGGCCATCCGAGGTGATGAGGATATCTCCCCCCGACACTAGACCGGGCACATCGAGTGGCTCCCCCACGAGGCAACCCCAACCTGGTCCCTGACATTCTGACCAGAATCCACTTCTATGCGGAAAAAGAGGCAATCCTCCGGGCCTCCAGGGCGCACGAGAAGCTGGAATACGGGGGCCATACTATCCAGATCTTTCAGGACCTCTCGCCCATCACCCTGCGCCGCCGTCGGGACTTCCAGCCAGTGACGGCCAAACTGAAAGCGTCCAATATTAAATATCAATGGGGTCACCCTTTCGCTATAAATTTCCAATGGGAGGGACGGCGTCGATCCATACGCTCACTGCGAGAGGCACTCCGGCTGCTGCACCTTTCATGGGACTCACAGCCATCCTCGCCCTCCCCTGCTGACTCGGCCTCTCAGATATCACTGCGCCCGGAGTGGTCCAAGGTACAAAGCCACGGCTCGGGATCATCGGTGGCCCACTCGGCTTCTAGCCAAGCTAAGCAAGACATTATACGCCACTTGAAAGCTCTAGAAGAACCCCAGCCGCCATCGGAGAAGAGGTCTGGCCAAGCGCTCCCATTGACTGAGGGACCAGGAAGTGGAGAATGACGGGTGCTCAACACCTGTAAAGTTCGCCCTGCCACATGGGCCTCTTGAACACGCACTCACCCCTACTCTGGAAGACAAAACATGCCCCTGGGCTGCGACAACCCAGTTCTACTTACAACAGGGGCAATGGAGGAAACACCTATGCACTGTACGTGGGAACTTCTCTGAAGATGGCCCTTGGGGGCCTTGGGGTCCAAGGGGAACACCCAGCCTGAACTGGTCTCTCTAGGCAGGACAGACCCCCAAATGATGCTACAGTCAAAGACGAAAAGCGGTCACGTTCACTACGGTATAAATGACCGACTTTCCTGGACTAGCTAACTGGAGGCTGCGAGACATCTCCCACCAGTAGGCCACAATGTTATGTGTTACCATGTTATAAGTTTGTTATTGCAGGACCTTATCCATTAAGGGATGCTCAGTATGGAGCTTAGGTTGACTGAAACTCACTCTGTCGGGGCTTAACTTCACCGAATGTCCCGCCCCCGCCCCATAGCCTAACACTATGTAAACAATTTTGCCTGACCCCCTTGACACCCTCTCAAGGACATTGACAGCAACAATGGCGTACTGTTGGTAGATGTATTGCATCTGAGATTTCTCTCACTGCTGGGAGGGACTGCGGGCGCTCGATCTGCCAGCTGGGGACTGAGATATAACAAAAGTAAAGCTGTATAGATCTCATCTTAAAACCGGCTACTCATGTGAACACTGGGCTCCCGCACTACTTGGCAGAGGAAGGCCGCACACAACTATTGGGAAGTGGGTGGCACTCAGATGTCCAGGGCGTAGAAGGGGCGGGTGGAGCTCTAGATCACCTCCCAGGTCACCCTATAGCCTAGGTGAAGGGGGCCTTCACGAGTCGACCCTCCTGACGCGGCCCGAGACCTACCACCAACAAGCTTTTGCACTACTAGATAACACGCTTAGGTCAGGCCACTACTTGGCTCTACGAACACCTTTAGGCGCTCGTTACATCGTGTCAGGCCTACCAGGCTCCACTGGGACCTGTTCCTATACGCCCCATACACTAGATATCCCAAGCTACAACCTTGCCTTTCTACATTGACACCCACACACAATTGGACACGGGACACAAGAGCCCCCAGTTCTCCAAAGTAGGGGCTCGCTCCCCTGACATAATATGGGTGAACACTTTGATAGGCTCCCCAACCCCACGACCACAGTTGGATGAACAGATGGCTCCCGGGGGACGGTAGCTGCCCCGGCTGTCTGGTACCACGTTCCCCCCCACCATGTCCTTAGTCCAAATGAGGAGTGACTTCCTCAGAGCCGCCCTGGTTTACACCACTGGGCCGCTCCAGGGCTGGACTGGTTCTTTATGGCCCAGTTGGCCATCATGTTGCTGGTTATTCTCTATTATTTGGTTTCTCTGTCTTCTTTCCTCTCAAACTTTTCCTTCTCTGCTCGCACAGGCCTGGGAGGATCGGGGCATGCATGCGGGATTCCACGCTGATTCGCTGGCCGGACTGTTGGGGACAGACTTGGGCGCCGGGAGTCTATCTAAGAGGAAGGGATTATGGACGTGTGCTACGCTCCCTGCCGAAGGGTATCCACTTAGCAGGAGAGGGCCCCGGGATGGGGGCGGGAGGCGAAAGGGAGGCATTACCGAATCGTGCTCCCTCATACTGGACCAATGGCACAACTTAAATGCATGACCCTAAATGTTCGGGGCCTGAATTCCCCGAACAAGCGAATACAAATCTGGAGATATCTCCTCCTACGCGACCCTGATATTATCTTCTTACAGGAGACCCACCTCCTCTTGGCAGATGTCTCGCGTATGTCCCACCCTAGATATCCGGTACAGGTATGGGCCCATGCACCAACTAAAACAGCGGGAGTAGCAATCCTTTTCAAAGCTGGCACCCCAATAACAATCAGCCGTACTACACGTGATAGAGAAGGTCGGTATCTTAAGACGGCAATCTTAGCTCGGGGCAACCCCCTACTGCTACTTAATATCTACGCTCCTAATCAAGCGCAAGATAGCTTTCTCAGGGATCTCCTCCACTCACAACTATCCCAAGAGGATGGACCCACCATCATTGGAGGCGACTTTAATTTAGTATGGGATCCGGGCTTAGATCGCACCGCTTCCTCGTATCAAGGGACCGGAGCTATGTCCGCGACACTTAAGCACGACATACAGGCTCTTGGTCTTGTAGATGCATGGCGATACAGGGAACCTGACACGCGGGATTACTCCTTTTATTCCCATGTCCATCGATCTTACTCCCGCATCGACTACTTTTTTATCTCCCAGACACTTACTAGAGCCTTGGAATCGGCGGACATCTCAGACATATCGGTTTCTGATCACGCCCACGTGGAAATCACCCTGGCGGGAATGGGCAGACCCTCGGGCTCCACTCCACGGTGGCGTCTTCCTCCTAGGGTCTTACGGGATCCAGTGGACGTAGACGAACTAAAACAAGCCATACACTCCTATTTCATTCATAATGACCTACCGGACACCCCGATTTCTCTCTTATGGGACGCCTTCAAAGCTACGATTAGGGGCACTATCACCTCTATTTCCATAGCTCGACGAAGGGAGGCTAGACTGGTAGAGGACAACCTCGGTCGCGACATTAAAGCGCTAGAGCGGCAAACTCACATAACGCCCTCTTTACATGCGAAGAAGAAACTCGCATCACTTCGGGACAACTAAAGGCCCTAAGAGTAAATAAGGCGGAACACTCCTTCTCGCCCTAAAGCAGAAATTCTATGGAGGAGGCAACAAAGTGGGCTCCATGCTGGCACGTCGCCTCCGCCTCCAGATATCCTGTAATCACATTGCCAAAATCACTTTGCCGGGCGGGGGGTGGGCTATCGCGGAAAGGGCTAAACAAAAGGAATTCCTCGAGTTCTTTTCTGATCTCTACAGAGCTGCGGACACCTGTGTGGACCAGATAGAACCCTTCCTTGACGAGTGCCCCTGGACACCTCTGGACTCCCACCGCCAGCAACAGCTAGAGGAGCGCATTACAGCGGAAGAGCTACTACACGCTCTAAAGAGTATGCCGACGGGGAAATCACCCGGCCCTGATGGCCTGACGCTGGCCTTTTACCGCCTCTTTCTCCCAGAACTTCAAACACCCCTGTTGCGCCTTTTTAACTCGTTTACTGACACTGGAGCTGTGACACCGTCAATGGCTGAGGCGGAGATTGTTCTCATTCCAAAGCCCGGGAAAGATCATACTGCATGCGCATCGTTCCGCCCGATTTCGCTCTTAAATGTCGACGCCAAGCTCTATACTAAAATCCTATCCCGTCGCCTGGCTCCTCTCCTCCCGAGCTTAATTGAACCTGATCAAGTAGGCTTCATACAAGAACGACAGGGAGCGGATAACCTACGGAGAATAGCCCATCTAATACAAAAGGTTCAACACCACGACATGCCTGCCTTCTTACTCTCCCTCGACGCCGAGAAGGCCTTTGACCGGGTCGATTGGTCATTCCTTCGGGCGGTTCTCCGCCGCATAGGATTAGGACCTCTCATGATAAACTGCATCATGGCACCGTATGCGGACCCTAAAGCGCGAATTCGGGTGAATGGACTTTTGACCTCTTCTTTTTCCATCCGAAGGGGCACTCGTCAGGGCTGCCCACTATCGCCCCTGCTCTTCGCGCTTGCTGTGGAGCCCCTGGCGATTGCTATCCGACGATCGGAGGATGTTAAAGGAGTCCGCATGGGCGGGGTGGACCATAATATTGCCCTCTTTGCGGATGATCTACTTTTGACACTCACCGTGCCTGCGACCTCCCTCCCGGCGCTCATAGACACCCTTTCCCAATTTGAGTTAGTATCGGGGCTCAAGGTCAATCTTCCCAAATCGCGTGCACTTAATCTCACTCTTCCCCCCCAGCAGTTAGACGAACTCCAGGCAGTCAACCCTTTCCAATGGGCCTCAAAGTCCATCCGTTATCTGGGGATCAATATCACAGCTAATCTTGACACTTGGACGCAGGCTAACTGGCCTGCCTGAAGAACCACTGTGCGAGAGGATCTCCGCCGATGGAAAGCGTTACCTCTCTCTTGGCTAGGACGCCTCAACGCAGTGAAAATGTCCATACTCAAAAAAGGTCCTATACATATTTCAAGCGCTTCCGACGCCAATCCCCCATAGAGACATCCTGGGTCTTCAGAGAAAAGTGGTCAACTTCATATGGGGAGGAGGAAGACCGCGGCTCTCCACCAAAGTTTTGATGCTACCACGAGATCGTGGAGGCCTAGCGTGCCCGGATCTCCTGGCGTACTATTGGGCGTCGCATCTAAGGTATATATCGGAGTGGTCGGTGCGGGCAAGTGAAAAACACTGGTTTCACATGGACCGAGCGGTGGCCTGCCGCCCGCTGTGGGACCTAGCTTGGCTAAAAAAAAGCGCTCGGCATCCCAGTGCTTATATTGCCACGACCACGCGCACGGTATTAGAAATATGGGATAGAATCGCAGTACCCCAGGGCCTTGCTTCGTTCCCCTCTCCCCTCACTCCGGTGGCACTCAACGCAGACTTTCCCCCAGGCTCCAGCATAAACTCGTTTCGAGCATGGGAAACAGGGGAGTGTCGCATCATTGAACAACTCTTCGAGAACGGGATGTTCAAGTCGTTTGAGCAGTGTCGGGCGGACTTCAATCTCCCATTGAATGCTCGGCTAGAATACTTCCAGATCCGCCACTGGCTTCGGGCCCCATCCAATAGGGAGGAGCCACGCGACAGCTGACATCATTTGAACTTCTGGTTCGAGCATTTGACGGGTCAAGAGGGCTAATCTCTCGGACCTATAAGGTCCTCCAACAATCTCAGGAGGTCACGCCCCACACCTACCAGCGCCAGTGGCAGAGGGACATTGGCAGCGAGATTCTCCCTGGCCGGTGGGCTCAGCTCTGGAGGGACATTCGGCGCATACTGCGAAGTACGCCACAACAAGAATCGGCATATAAACTTATGACACGCTGGTACTATACTCCTCTTAGGCTGCAGAGAATGTTCCCTGGAGTTACCCCTAACTGTTGGCGTTGCTTAGCGGCTCAGGGATCCTTCATTCACATCTGGTGGGAGTGCCCACTTATTACTTTGTACTGGTCGGAGGTGCAACAGCACATTAGGGCAGTGGTAGGGTTTCCCCTTCCCAACGATTCGGAGGTTTTCATTTTGGGCCTCCGCCCGACCGCACTCAAAGCCATGACACATATGGCCTGGCGCTTGATATTTCAGATGGTTACGGCAGCGAAACAAGTTATCGCATCCCACTGGAAACAGGCCCATACGCCTTCCACAACTTTGTGGTTTACGAGACTCTGGCAGGTCATGGCGATGGAACTCCTTACCCACCGACTGACACACACAGATGCCAAATTTCAGCGTACTTGGCAGCCCTTGATCCAGTACCTGACCCGGTTGGAGCACACTAGAACTATGCCTCCGCGACTTGGCGCCCTTCAACTCTTTGACGACCCAGTTCTCCCCAGAGGGGATACTGGCGAATCGGATACAGCCTAAGCGCACGACAGCCCTATATGCCCTCCCGATGCCTGGCGCCTGAGGGCCGGTCCCCGGCCGACCGCGAACTGACTCCGCATGCCTCCGGGTTCCTCTTCCTTGCGGGTCCCTCGACCGGAGAGATGTTAACCCTCTGACTACCTCCTTAGGCCTCTTTCTCCTTCATCTATTTCTTTCTCTTTTCTAAGTATATTTGTTTTTCTCCTGGTCAATCTCTATTGCAAAGCCGACGAACCAGCATGTCCAACTGCCCACATACTATCTTCTTGCGCAAGGTGCGACCATTTAACCACAGTGGCGGGGCCCGAAAGTACTACAAGGGCACTGCAAACATTTCCCCGGCGTAACAACCGAGGCGACCCTCTCTCCCTTCGCTCACGGGATGCAGGGACACGCAGATCGCAAAAAGGCCGCAAATCCAGGGGACTATGCACTACGGTAATGGTAAAATGGTGAATTCGACATTAAGACAACTGAGATATAGTATAGATAGCGTAGGAGGATAGGAAAGCTACTACCCAATAACTGTCGAGAATTAAGCTATATTCGCATAGGTTTTTTTACCTAACTATCTATAGTTCTCCTGAACGCGGCCGGCCCAATGTGGTTGTAGGCGGCTTGCTGTGTACGTTCCTTACCCAGTCGTAAGAGTTACTGCCTCGATAACTTGCACTGCCGGCCCTGCTGGGGATGTAGGCGGAATGCTGTGGAGATGAACTTTACTCTTTAATAAAGGAGTTTTAAAAATAAAAATAAAATAAAAAAATATATAAATACACACATGTATATATATATATACACATGTATACGTATATATCTACATACATTATACGTGTATATATATACATATTTTATATATATACATACTTTATATATATACATACATATTTTATATATAGACATTCATATATAAATATTTTATATATATATACATACATATTTTATATATATATATATATAAATATTTTATATATATAAATATATACATATATACATATATATACATATACATATTGGGAGAGGATGTGGTCTGACGGATAGACTGCCGACTTTGGTGCTGGAAACCAAGGTTCGAGCCTCGGGGTCGCGTCCACATCCTGTGATTCTGGGCAAATCACTTAATTTCCTCGTGCCTACCAAAAAAAAATAAAAAAAAATAATGTGTCCTTGTGTAACGTAACCGGTGCTCATGTAAAGCGCTCCAATACCTTCGGGTCGAATTCGCACTATATAAATCTGCCAAAAAATAAATACATATATATATATACATATATACATACATATACACATATTATCTACTGGCGGTCGCCAGTAGATAGTTATAGTTAGGACCTATTTTCCATAGGAAATCCGCGACATTCTATTTGAAATAACTCTTGCGTCGGTTGACGAATCTTCGCGAAATTTTCAAACTTTATGGCCCGCTCCGGTCCGCTCCTACCCTGAAAGTCTCAGGGTGATTCGTCAAGCGGGGGCCGAGAAAAAAGGGGGTCCCAAAACGTGTTTTCCCCATTCATTTTCCCATAGGAAACTTTAGACACGGCTACAGCCCGAACTGCTGAACGGAATTACACCAAATTTGGCAAAGAGGTAGTTCTTGGTTCAGAAAGAACCCTTTTTGTTAAATGGTGTAAATCCGTTCAGTAGTTGCGGAGAAATTAAAAAATAAGAGTCAAAAAATCAATTTCCCATAGGAAACTTTATGCAAGGCTACAGCCCGAACTGCTGAACGGAATTACACCAAATTTGGCAAAGAGGTAGTTCTTGGTTCAAAAAGAACCCTTTTGTTAAATGGTGTAAATCCGTTCAGTAGTTGCTGAGAAAATCAAAAGTAAAAACACATATATATCTGGGCGGAGCCTAACCACACATGTCATCGTGAGATCTGATTGGCTGTCAGCACTTCATCCTGGAATTGCTGGCAGCCATCTTGGGACCAATATAAATGATAGTACCCCATTGAAATGCATTGTAGTGAATCGAAGATTTTGAGGGTTACCAAAAGGAGAACTATAAAGGGTGATAACAGACTTTAGTTACATTAGAATTCATTTGTTGATGGTACCATACTAATTTCAGGAATTGTGGTGTGTTCTAAGGTGATTTTACCCTGTGAAAAACCTTCTGCTGGGATATCATGAATCATGTTTGAGAGAAAACTATTTTCACATGCTTGTCCCATACAGTTTTGGAAGGTGCCCCAGAAGCTAAAATGAGAGCATATTTTCTGTAAATTCACATTATCTTTCTCAGTCATGTGAGAATGAAGTCTGACATTCTCAGTAAAACATGTACATCCAACAAGGGCAGAGACTGTCAGTTGATTCCTTTGTGTTCTACTGCAGCTTCCCAGAGTGTTCTAAAGAACAACTAGAGTGCTAACAGCCTTACTTATGACAAAAGTATGGCACACCTGAAGCCATCTTGATTGGAATAAACTGGTAACACTTAAAACATTTAATTTAAAAAGGAACAAAATGATGGGGTTCATCTTGTCATAGAAATTATGGTTAGTGCTCTGGAAAGAAAAATTAGGACATGTTTCAAGTGTGATCTCAAATATCTTCCTGTTATATTTCAACAGGAGCAGCCTGTCAGTTGATGCCTTTGTGTTCTACTGCAGCTTCCCAGAGTGTTCTAAAGAACAACTAGAGCGCTAACTGTCTTACTTATGACAAAAGTATGGCACACCTGAAGCCATCTTGATTGGAATAAACTGGTAACACTTAAAACATTTAATTTAAAAAGGAACAAAATGATGGGGTTCATTTTGTCATAGAAATTATGGTTAGTGCTGTAGAAAGAAAAATTAGGACATGTTTCAAGTGTGATCTCAAATATCTTCCTGTTATATTTCAACAGGAGCAGCCTGTCAGTTGATGCCTTTGTGTTCTACTGCAGCTTCCCAGAGTGTTCTAAAGAACAACTAGAGCGCTAACAGTCTTACTTATGACAAAAGTATGGCACACCTGAAGCCATCTTGATTGGAATAAACTGGTAACACTTAAAACATTTAATTTAAAAAGGAACAAAATGAGGGGGTTCATTTTGCCATAGAAATTATGGTTAGTGCTGTAGAAAGAAAAATTAGGACATGTTTTAAGTGAGATCTCAAATATCTTCCTGTTATATTTCAACAGGAGCAGCCTGTCAGTTGATGCCTTTGTGTTCTACTGCAGCTTCCCAGAGTGTTCTAAAGAACAACTAGAGTGCTAACAGCCTTACTTATGACAAAAGTATGGCACACCTGAAGCCATCTTGATTGGAATAAACTGGTAACACTTAAAACATTTAATTTAAAAAGGAACAAAATGAGGGGGTTCATTTTGCCATAGAAATTATGGTTAGTGCTGCAAAAAGAAAATGTAGTGCATGTTTTAAGTGAGATCTCAAATCCTCTTCTATTTCATTAGAAAATTCTGACATGCAGACTGAAACAATCACTTTCAATACCAGCAGTAGACTTCCAGTTAACTCCTTGGTGAGCAGTAGCTTTACTACAGTGATCTAATGAACAACTAGAGTAATAACATTCTGAATTTATGGCAAATGTGTGACACATCTGAATGCCTTCTTGATGGAATCAAAGTAAAAAACTGAAAGTATTTCCTACTGAGGAGACTGCAGTAAATGAGGAAATTAGGAAACTTCATAACAAAGAAGTCTTCCAAGATGGCCACCAGTGAAAAAAAGAGCCCAAATGTAGCACAAATATTACCCAGATGTAGCCCACATATAGCCCAATGACAAAAGTGTGCAAAACACTTTTTATTTTTAGTTTTTTGCAGTTTTATGTAGTGCAGACTGGTCAGGTATTGGAGCGTTGCATCTTAAAACATGACCCCCTACACTACAAAAACACCACTGCACTACCCTAAACCCTAAAACACTACCCCAGCACGACCCCTACACTACACAAGCACCACTGCACTATCCTAAACCCTAAAACACTACCCCCAGCATGACCCCCTACACTACACAAACACCACTGCACTACCCTAAACCCTAAAACACTACCCCAACACCACTGCACTAACCTAAATCCTAAAACACTACCCCCAGCACGACCCCCTACACTACCCAAACACCACTGCACTACCCTAAAACATGACCCCCTACACTACACAAACACCACTGCACTACCCTAAACCCTAAAACACTACCCCCAGCACGACCCCCTACACTACACAAGCACCACTGCACTACCCTAAACCCTAAAACACTGCCCCCAGCACGACCCCCTACACTACACAAACACCACTGCACTACCTTAAACCCTAAAACACTACCCCCAGCACGACCCCCTACACTGCCCGAACACCACTGCACTGCCCTAAACCCTGAAACACATACCCTAGCACGACCCCCTACACTGCCCGAACACCACTGCACTGCCCTAAACCCTGAAACACCACCCCTTCACGACCCCCTACACTGCCCGAACACCACTGCACTGCCCTAAACCCTGAAATACCACCCCCAGCATGACCCCTACACTGCCCGAACACCACTGCACTGCCCTAAACCCTGAAACACTACCCCCAGCAAGACCTCCTACACTGCCCGAACACCACTGCACTGCCCTAAACCCTGAAACATCACCCCCAGCAAGACACCCTACACTGCCCGAACACCACTGCCCCTAAACCCTGAAACACCACCCCCAGCACGACCCCTACACTGCCCGAACACCACTGCACTGCCCTAAACCCTGAAACACCACCCCCAGCACGACCCCCTACACTGCCCGAACACCACTGCACTGCCCTAAACCCTGAAACACCACCCCCTGCACGACCCCCTACACTGCCCGAACACTACTGCACTGCCCTAAACCCTGAAACACCATCCCCAGCACGACCCTCCACACTGCACGAACACCACTGCACTGCCCTAAACCCTGAAACACTACCCCCAGCAAGACCCCCTACACTGCCCGAACACCACTGCACTGCCCTAAACCCTGAAACACCACCCCAGCAAGACCCCCTACACTGCCCGAACACCACTGCCCTAAACCCTGAAACACCACCCCCAGCACGACCCCCTACACTGCCCGAACACCACTGCACTGCCCTAAACCCTGAAACACCACCCCCTGCACGATCCCCTACACTGCCCGAACACCACTGCACTGCCCTAAACCCTGAAACACCACCCCCAGCACGACCCCCTACACTGCCCGAACACCACTGCACTGCCCTAAACCCTGAAACACCACCCCCAGCACGACCCCCTACACTGCCCGAACACCACTGCACTGCCCTAAACCCTGAAACACCACCCCCAGCAAGACCCCCTACACTGCCCGTACACCACTGCACTGCCCTAAACCCTGAAACACCACCCCCAGCATGACCCCCTACACTGCCCAAACACCACTGCACTGCCCTAAACCCTGAAACACCACCCCCAGCACGACCCCCTACACTGCCCGAACACCACTGCACTGCCCTAAACCATGAAACACCAGCCCCAGCACGACCCCCTACACTGCCCGACCACCACTGCACTGCCCTAAACCCTGAAACACCACCCCCAGCACGACCCCCTACACTGCCCGAACACCACTGCACTGCCCTAAACCCTGAAACACCAGCCCCAGCACTACCCCGTACACTGCCCGAACACCACTGCACTGCCCTAAACCCTGAAACACCAGCCCCAGCACGACCACCTACACTGCCCGAAAACCACTGCACTGCCCTAAACCCTGAAACACCAGCCCCAGCAAGACAACCTACACTGCCCGAACACCACTGCACTGCCCTAAACCCTGAAACACCACCCCCAGCAAGACCCCCTACACTGCCCGAACACCACTGCACTAAAGCCTGAAACACCACCCCCAGCAAGACCACCTATAGTGGCCGAACACCACTGCACTGCCCTAAACCCTGAAACACCACCCCCTGCACGACCCCCTACACTGCCCAAACACCACTGCACTGCCCTAAACCCTGAAACACCACCCCCTGCACGACCCCCTACACTGCCCGAACACCACTGCACTGCCCTAAACGCTGAAACACCACCCCTCAGCACAACACCCTACACTGCCCGAACACCACTGCACTGCCCTAAACCCTGAAACACCACCCCCAGCACGACCCCCTACACTGCCCGAACACCACTGCACTGCCCTAAACCCTGAAACACCACCCCTGCACGACCTCCTACACTGCCGGAACACCACTGCACTGCCCTAAACCCTGAAACACCACCCCAGCACGACCCCCTACACTGCCCGAACACCACTGCACTGCCCTAAACCCTGAAACATCAACCCCAGCAAGACCCCCTACACTGCCTGAACACCTACTGCCCTAAACCCTGAAACACCACCCCCTACACTGCACCGAACACCACTGCACTGCCCTAAACCCTGAAACACCACCTCCAGCAAAACCCCCTACACTGCCTGAACACCATTGCATCTGCCCTAAATTCTGAAACACTAGCCCCAGCATGACCCCCTACACTGCCCAAACACCACTGCACTGCCCTAAACCCTGAAACACCACCCCCAGCACGACCCCCTACACTGCCCGAACACCACGGCACTGCCCTAAACCCTGAAACACCAGCCCCAGCAAGACCCCCTACACTGCCCGAACACCACTGCACTGCCCTAGACTCTGAAACACCAGCCCCAGCAAGACCCCCTATACTGCCCGAACACCACTGCACTGCCCTAAACCCTGAAACACCAGCCCCAGCATGACCCCCTACACTGCCCGAACACCACTGCACTGCCCTAAACCCTGAAACACCAGCCCCAGCACGACCACCTACACTGCCCGAACACCACTGCACTGCCCTAAACCCTGAAACACCAGCCACAGCACGACCCCCTACACTGCCCGAACACCACTGCACTGCCCTAAACCCTGAAACACCAGCCCCAGCACGACCCCCTACACTGCCCGAACACCACTGCACTGCCCTAAACCCTGAAACACCACCCCCTGCATGACCCCCTACACTGCCCAAACACCACTGCACTGCCCTAAACCCTGAAACACCACCCCCTGCAGCACCCCCTACACTGCCCGAACACCACTGCACTGCCCTAAACCGTGAAACACCACCCCCAGCACCGACCCCCTACACTGCCCGAACACCACTGCACTGCCCTAAACCCTGAAACACCACCGCCAGCACGACCCCCTTTACTGCCCGAACACCACTGCACTGCCCCAAACCCTGAAACACCACCCCCAGCACGACCCCCTACACTGCCCGAACCACTGCACTGCCCTAAACCCTGAAACACCACCCCCAGCACGACCCCCTACACTGCCCGAACACCACTGCACTGCCCTAAACCCTGAAACACCACCCCCTACACTGCCCGAACACCACTGCACTGCCCTAAACCCTGAAACACCACCCCCAGCACGACCCCCTACACTGCCCGAACACCACTGCACTGCCCTAAACCCTAAAACACCACCCCCAGCATTACCCCCTACACTGCCCAAACACCACTGTACTGCCCTAAACCCTAGAACACTACCCCCAGCACGACCCCCTACACTACCCAAACACCACTGCACTACCCTAAACCCTAAAACACTACCCCCAGCATGACCCCCTACACTACCCAAACACCACTGCACTACCCTAAACCCTAAAACACTCCCCCAGCACGACTCCCTACACTACCCAAACACCACTGCACTACCCTAAACCCTAAATCTACCCCCAGCATGACCCCCTATACTACACAAACACCACTGCACTACCCTAAACCCTAAAACACTACCCCCAGCACGACCCTCTTCACTACCTAAACACAACTGCACAATTTGTTACAGGCATTGCAACGCAGGCCTGTGGTGCTTACTGGAAGAACCTAGTGGGCTAGTTGGGCCCCAGGGACCCTCAGGATTCAAGGTGACCTAATCCCCCAACTTAAAACGCACCACGGGGCGCGTTTGCACAGTGGTGAAGGGAGGGGGCGGGACTTCAGGTGACATGTGCGCAAACACGCCCTGTGGTGCCTTTTTAAGTTGGGGAATTAATTCCCTTTGAATCCTGAGGGACCCTGGGGGCCAACTAGCCCACCAGGTACCTTCAGTAAGCACAACAGAGTTGCGTTGCAGAGAGGTGAAAAAAGGTGCGTGGCCTCGGAACGCCTCTCTGCAACTCAGCTCTGTGGTCCTAACTGTAGGTACCTGGGGGGCTAGTTGGGCCCCAGGGACCCTCAGAATTCAAGGGGACTTAATCCCGCAACTTAAAACGCGCCCTGTAGCGCGTTTTAAGAGGTAGTTTTAATCCCCCTGCCCTATTATGTACTAGGGACTTGCAGAGGAGGTCATGCTAATCACAGGGGTACCCCAACGCATAGTGTTCCCTAGTGTATGTAGGTGTTTTCACTGTATTCTAAGTGTCTTTTAGCATAGCACTGGCTCTGGTTAGTCAGAGTCAGTTACCACCAGTACCCGTCTGAAAAAGTTGTGGGCACAGGATGATTTTGCAACAAGGCCTCTTTCTGCTCCTCTGTTGGTTCTTTCTGCACATCTTTTGCTTCTTTCTGTGCGTTTTTTCTTCTTTCTTCACATGTCCTACCTCTGTAGGCATAGTTAGAAACTAGCATTTAAAAAAACTTTGAAATTCACTTAAAAAATCATAGGTTTCAGGCACGTTATAGTTAGAAATTAGCATTTAAAAACCTTTGAAATTCACTGAAAAACCATAGGTTTCAGACACGTTATAGTTAGAAATTAGCATTTAAAAAACCTTTGAAATTCACTGAAAAAACCATAGGTTTTAGGGACAGTTATAGTTAGTTGGACATTTCACTCGTACAAAACCATAGAAATTCCCCCGTTATAGTTAGTTCAGCTAACTATAACTCGCACCCCGCAATGCACTGCTGATGACGTCACATATTACATCACTCATGAATTGGTCAGTGACATCACTGATGACATCACTGATGACATCTCAAATGACATCACTGATGACATCATCCATGTGATAATTTCATGCATCTTCTCACACCCTAATATAACTTTTGATACACCCACTCTAAATTACAGACTGCCATTCTCAAAACCATAGACACTCCAACACCAAAAACTACATACCCACTCACTGATTCTTAGGTCTACACACACATCCACTCACTCACCCGTACAGTCACTCATACTTAGTCACTCAGTACAGGACTATCATATGCACTCATACACCTATATAAACACTCACACACCGCCACTCATCCATAGAGGTACTCACACACCTAGTCAGTCATGCAAAAAACTTAATCACACACCCATTTACTCACCTATACAGTTATACACACACCAGCTCACTTACTCATACAAATACTAGCACATTCTTACACTCTTATACAATCACTGATACAAGTACACACTCATCCATACAGCCACTCTCACAATCACACACTCTCACTTATAGCCATTTATATACTCCAACACACATATATACTGCCTTTCACATATGTAGTTACTCACACATGTACCACTGAGATATACATTCAATCACTAACACACCCATACACACACTCACCCACCCATACAGTCCATCACAGATGCACTCTTGAAACCATGCACCCAGTGAATCACCAACTCACACATCTATGCACAGAGTCACACACACCCCACCCACACAAACACTCAGGCACCCATACAGATACTCAGACAATCAATCAATAACCCATGTAGACACTCATGTAGCTATTCAGAAAGCCATGCAGCTGCTTACAAACCAACAGACAGACGGATACAGACATTCACACAGTTTAGTCACTAACCCATGCATTCAGTAAGATACATTTAATCACTCACTTGTAGAGTCAGTCACTCACGTACTAAATCATCCATTCAGATACTTATACACCCACTCATTCTTCAATACGCCTTTACCAATATATATTAAACATATTTAACTTTACAGAAACACACAGTCACTGGATGATGTCATCAGTGATGTCATTTGAGATGTCATCAGTGATGTCACTGACCATGTCATGAGTGATGTAATATGTGACGTCATCAGCAGTGCATTGCGGGGGCGCGAGTTATAGTTAGCTGAACTAACTATAACAGGGGAATTTCTATGGTTTTGTACGAGTGAAATGTCCAACTAACTATAACTGTCCCTAAAACCTATGGTTTTTTCAGTGAATATATATATATATCCAAATCCCTCGTTTGCTGCAATCTCCTCCGTGGAGAAAAAACGAGCGTAGACCCAGGTTCTGTGCAAAAAGTGTTTTATTCCTCACGTACAAAGTCCGCCATTACGCGTTTCGGCCGACCACCGGCCTTGATCACATGACAACGTTGGGAACACAGCTACCCTTATTTAAAGTGCCAGTGCCACAAGTCCAATGATAGGCATAGACAACATACTATCCCATAGTCTCCTATTACTGCCTAAATGCTTCAGTTTATCAACCGAACACAAATTAATACTCAATGTTGTTGGAAATTGGCATTCACTGCTGTGGCTGCATGTTGTATAAATGAATACTTGGTATAATACCCAAACAATTGATGACTCCAATGCCTCTTCTTATAAAATACCCATAAGGTGACACAGTGCTTGATGAATCCCCAAGGTGCTGTAAAATCCTAAAGTGCGAAGTGCTCAATACCTAATACTACCGGAAGCACATAATGCTATACATAATACTCCAAATGCTCTACCAGTAATACATTACAAAAGTGCTAACAAAGTGATTTAAAATCTACGTGTCATCAGCAGCATCCATATTGAAATAATGTCTTGATGTTGCATTCCAGCATCCAAATCTATAGTTTTATATATATATTTGAAATGCAATGGCAGTAGTTATTGTTAGGACCACGTTGACATAGGAAATTGATTTTTTGGCTTGCTAATAACTTCAGCGCCATTTGACAAATCTTCATGACACTTTCCACAAAATAAGTTTTACCTACCTCAACTCCTTCCTGGAAAGATTTGGGATGATCCGTCAACTGGAAGCCGAGAAAAAGGGGGGTCCCAAAACACATTTTCTCCATGCAGTTTCCCATTGGAGATTTTGACAACGTTACAGCCAAAACTGCTGAATAGAGTTACATCACATTTGGCAAAAAGCTAGATCTTTACCCAGAAAGTGTGTTTTTTGTGATTTGGTGTAAATCCGATCAGCTGCTTGAGTAAATTAAGCTTCAAAATTTATAGATATCTAGTGATGCAGTTCGACCGGGGAGTTCTGAGTAGGCCTAGGCAGTATACTCTGCTCTGCTGGCAGAGTTCACAGTGTTTTTGTCACTATGCGCCATGCTTGGAGCGTGGAGTTTGGCAAAAACTCTGCCTATTCTGTGTGATGGAGTTTAATGGTGCCCACCCACAAAAATACAATATATCTTGTGTTTCCTGATTCTAAAATGGCTGGGGAGAGAGACATATTCAGATGCATGCGTACTCTGATCTTCTTGACGTCACGTGTTACGCTATTCTCCTATTCGGCCCACTCGATTCCTCTTTTTCCATCAGCTTCTAGCTAGTTTGCTATGTAGTAGATGCACATGCATTGATATGCCACCGTTTGTTTCTCCATTCTCTCCTGCCCTCTCATCTGCTAAATGGTGGCTGCTGTCTCTGAGGATAAGAAGAAGAACACCACTCTGCGCGTCATTGACCATTATTCTGAGCTCAAGCTGCAGGGGCTGGACATCACAGGACTCAAGACTGTACTCATCACCTCTCACCTTAAAAAAGTGAGGCACTGTTATAGATCTTATTTACATTTTAAAAAGAGGTGAGGCAGCTTGTTAACCTCAAATAGTAGGACCGTATGGGTTTACTTTTAGTGAGAGTTCCAGGCTACATGTCCATCCCCGTGGTGCATTTTTATGTGTGTGAGGTGGGCTGTAGTCCGGATTTCCAATAAAGTAACACTCCTAGAGGTGCGTGGTAGAAAATGTTTACTTTTGTTAAGAAATCCTCTGTGTACAGGAATTCCACAATACCTTACAAGCGTGATCAAAATAATACTTTTTTGTGAAAAAACAAATTAGATTTTAAATGCAATGCTTGTATGTTTTCTGTGAGAGTTCTGCACTTGAAGCTGATAAATTATGGTCAATGCACATTCTAGAGCAATCACAATTGAAAACGTGACAGATTATCGCACCAATGTATCTACTTGTGTTTGCCCTGCCCTTCCATTTACGATTTTATGTTTTCGTTTGGTTGTGAAGCACCTGTGTTGAATGGAAGATATTCTCTCAGCTGCGTGGAAACCTTTCTAGTTGATATTTTTACCTGTCTGTCTCCCAAGAGTTCAGGTCTGCTGGATTAAAAAAAGCCAAAACAAACCTGTCTATCCTAAGCAAAGCATCCTAGAGGTTTTGATCACTTTAGTTTATTGAGAAAGAAAATAAAAGTCAACAAATTACTAAAATTATACTAGAAATACAAAAGCACGATAGTATGGATTTAAAAGAGTCAAGTGTTTGTGCAAAACCATGTAGACCGGAGGTATTTATTTATATCCCGGCGGAAGGCGGACATCGCAGGAGCAATTGTAAATGTTTTATAAACACATGTAAATAACTAACAACACTTATTGAATTTGCAGTGTGAACTTAACAAAGCAGGTGTGTTGACAGAATCAGATCGATGGCTGATCTTGTGGAGTAGTGCATCTCTAACTTTTATAGGCGTGATAAAGTATTTGCACACAAAACTTGAAGTCATGGACTCTCAATGTATAGCAGCGGACTCTAAATCTCTTGTTCTCAGGCATTTTTGCTGCCTCACCAACCCCCTTGCTGTCTCCAGTCAGCCTCGGCTTCTGGCCATGCCAAGCTTCTCAAATAATTCCCTGTTGCCCCGGGAATCCCCACCTAGGAGCAAGTAACTCCTCCTGCGTGCGGAACTCCACAGAATTTGGTGGAGTTTTTCTGCTACTCAGTGGAATTTCGCAGAGTGAAACTCCACAAGCTGCATCCAATCCCAGTACTGAGGTAGCACCGAGATAGTGAACGGCAAATGAAGCATACTGATTGGCTGGATCCGTGGGACTGAGCCCTGTTCCGCTGGACCGAGGGTAGTGATTGGCTTGCTGTAACATGAAGACAAATGTTGCGACCGCCATTTAAGAACTCAGAAAATAAAAGCAAAACAAGATATAAGGGGGCAGGGTATGGGTACCCTGCTCCCCTGGCCCTTTTAGGAGGGTCCCTGATGGACCCCTAATGGGATCAAAATGAGAAGAAAAAAAATTTGTGTCACTGCGGGTTCATGATACTCTTTTGGTACTTAGCCCGTAAATTTGCAGAAGTAGAGCAAAATTACAGAGAGATTACTGTGGAACAAAATAAACAAATAAACGCAAAAAACGTGGGTGTCTGTGGGTTGTTGTGTGACCAAGGGTGGCCAGCAATCGGGAGTGGCCACTCATGAGGTGGCAGAGTCAGTGTGTGGCACACGATTGGACATCCGTGCTGAGTTGCATTAAAATATATATATATTCACTGAAAAAACCACAGGTTTCAGGGACGTTATAGTTATGCTGACATTCCACTCATACAAAACCAGAGAAATTCAGTGGTTATAGTTAGCTGAGCTAACTATAACTCGCACCCTCGCAATGCACTGCTGATGACATCACATATTACATCACTCATGACATGGTCAGTGACATCACTGATGACATCGAATGCTCAGATTGTTAGGCCTACCAAATGTAAAACAGCAATCCTAACCATATCACTGTTGTAAGTCTGACTAAGCTTGTGAAGGTATGCATGCGTGTATCTCTGCTTTTACCTAGTGACATGTTACATAAAAATAAACATACAAATACTTGAATATCTGTGTTTCAAACAGCATACTCTGTAAATTTGTGTACAGAAAAGTGTATGTATTTGTTTATGCTCATAATACAGGGCACATGGGTATTCAATAGTGTATTTGAGGGGCTCTATAACACCTATATATATAAGACATGCCTGCCTGTGCAACCGAATGACAGAGCAGAACTGAGAACATTTAACCACCTATAGGAGAAGCTACCCACTTTTTAAACCACCATCTTCAGATGCATAACACATGTGAGAATACATATACAAATAGACATATACCTCAGTCACGAGAGCACACAGACCATTAAACTTGATATCTTGCACTTCCTATTTGAGTACAGAAAAAGGCGAGAGAAGTACAGAAAGAAGCAAGAGAAGTGCAGAAAAAAGAGAGGTGCAGAAAGAGTAACAAATGTGCAGAAAGAGGCAAGAGAAGTGCAGAAAGAGGCAAGAGGGGTGCAGAAAGAGGCAAGAGAAGTGCAGACAAAAGCAAAAGAGGTGTAGAAAGACGTAAGAGAACTGCAGAAAGAGGCAAGAGAGGTACAGAAAGAGGTAAGAGAGGTGCAGAAAAAGGGAAGAAAGGTGCACAAAGAGGTAAGAGGGGTGCAGAAAGAGGCAAGAGAAGTGCAGACAAAAGCAAAAGAGGTGTAGAAAGACGTAAGAGAACTGCAGAAAGAAGCAAGAGAGGTACAGAAAGAAGCAAGAGAAGTGTAGAAAGAAGCAACAGAGGTACAGAAAGAGGCAAGAGGGGTGCAGAAAGAAGCAAGAGAGGTGCAAAAAGAGGGAAAAGGGGTACAGAAAGAGGCTAGAGGGGTGCAGAAAGAGGCAAGAGGGGTGCAGAAAGAAGAAAGAAAAGTGGAGATAGAAGCAAAAGAGGTGCAGAAAGATGGAACAGGGGTGGAGAAAGAGGGAAAAGGGGTGCAGAAAGAGACAAGAGGGGTGCAGAAAGAAGCAAGAGAAGTGCAGGAAGAAGAAACAGAGGTGCAGAAAGCGTCAAGAGCAGTGCAGAAAGAGGCAAGAGAAGAGCAGAAAGAGGCAAGAGAAGTGCAGAAAGAAGCAATAGAAGTGCAGAAAGAGGCTAGAGAAGCACTGAAAGAGGCAAGAGAAGTGCAGAAAGTGGCAAGAGAAGTGCAGAAAGAAGCAGCAGAGGTAAAGAAAGACGCAAGAGAAGTGCAGAAAGAGGCAAGAGAGGTGCAAAGAGAGGCAAGAGAGGTGCAAGAAGAAGCAACAGAGATGCAGAAAGAGGCAACAGAAACGCAGAAAGAGGCAAGAGAAGAGCAGAAAGGGGCAAGAGAAGTGCAGAAAGAAGCTATAGAAGTGCAGAAAGAGGCTAGAGAAGCACTGAAAGAGGCAAGAGAAGTGCAGAAAGTGGCAAGAGAAGTGCAGAAAGAAGCAACAGAGGTAAAGAAAGACGCAAGAGAAGTGCAGAAAGAGGCAAGAGAGGTGCAGAAAGATGGAACAGGGGTGGAGAAAGAGGGAAGAGGGGTGCAGAAAGAGACAAGAGGAGTGCATAAAGAAGCAACAGAAGTGCAGGAAGAAGCAACAGAGGTGCAGAAAGAGGCAAGAGCAGTGCAGAAAGAGGCAAGAGAAGTGCAGAAATGGGCAAGAGAAGTGCAAGAAGAGCAACAGAGGTGCAGAAACAGGCAAAGAAGTACAGAAAGAGGCCAGAGAAGAACAGAAAGGGGCACGAGAAGTGCAGAAAGAAGCAAGAGAAGTGCAGAAAGAGGCTAGAGAAGCGCTGAAAGAGGCAAGAGAAGCACAGAAAGAGGCAAGAGAAGTGCAGAAAGAAGCAAGAGAAGCGCAGAAAGAAGCAAGAGAAGTGCTGAAGGAGGGAAGCGAAGTGCAGAAAGAGGCAAGAGAAGTGCAGAAAGAAGCAAGAGACGTGCAGAAAGAAGCAAGATAAGTGCAGAGGGAGGCAAGAGAAGTGCAGAAAGAAGCAAGAGATGCACAGAAAAGGGCAAGTGAGGTGCAGAAAGAGGCAAGAGAAGTGCAGAAAGAAACAAGAGAAGTGAAGAAAGATGCAAGAGAAGCACAGAAAGAGGCAAGAGAGGTGCAGAAAGAAGAGAGTGAGGTGCACAAAGAGGCAAGAGAAGTGCAGAAAGAGGCAAGAGAGGTGCAGAAAGAAGTGAGTGAGGTGCACAAAGTGGTAAGAGAAGTGCAGAAAGTAGCAAGTGAGGTGCAGAAAGAAGCAAGAGAAGTGCCGAAAGGAGCAACAGAGATGCAGAAAGAGGCAAGAGGGGTACAGAAAGAAGCAAGAGAAGTACAGAAAGAAGCAACAGAGGTGCAGAAAGACGCAAGAGAAGTGCAGAAAGAGGCAAAAGAGGTGCAGAAAGAGGCAAGAGAGGTGCAGAAAGATGGAAGAGGGGTGGAGAAAGAGGTAAGAGGGGTGCAGAAAGAAGCAAGAGAGGTGCAGAAAGAAACAAGAGAAGTGCAGAAAGACGCAACAGAGGTGCAGAAAGAGGCAAGAGGGGTGCAGTAACAGGCAAGAGAAGTGCAGAAAGAAGCAACAGAGGTGCAGAAAGAGGCAAAAGGGGTGCAGAAAGAAGCAAGAGAGATGCAGAAAGAAGCAATTGAAGTGCAGAAAGAAGTGTGATGCAGAAAGAGGCAAGAGAAGTGCAGAAAGAGGCAAGAGAGGTGCTAAATACCACATACGTTCTATCCACATAATTTCACTGCACAACATACCACATAATTTCACTACACACAATGTACATCCACTCCACTCCAAAAAACTGTAGTAAAGAACATTTACATTTACAATGCCAATAGCTCTAACTCTCGCAAATGCGAGACCTATTGCATTGCAAATGCTTCTTTAACTTGTAGTCTCATGTACAGAGTGCTGGAGAAAGGGGGCTGGGCCTTCGACCAGTGCTTAGGAATTCCACTATGTAGGACTTACAGTAGGTACCAGGAGGGCTTCCTGGCCCCCAAAGTCTCTCACGAGTAAAGTCGATTTTATCCCCCAACCACTGCATCGGATTGGTAACACGGGCACTCGGGCAATGCCCGAGGGGCCGGTATCGGAATTCCAGCTGTGGGCTGCTTTTTTGAGCAGCCTGGTGGGCCGATTTGGGTGGTTTCTGCGTTGTTCGATGCCGCCAGTGGCCCAGTGGGTGCCTGAGTGGCCTTTCTGGAGGTAGATGGGCGCTCATTACCTCCCTTTTATCAACGGCAGAGGTGTCACTCTCTTTCTCTCGCTGGGCCGGCCCATTAATATATGCATATTGAGCAGGGACAGGGGGCCTGAGCAAAAGTGGCCTCACTTGTTTTCAGGTGTGTTTCACCAGTTTAAACTAATCAGTGCATTTTTTTACCCCCCTCCCTCCCCTTTTTTATAAAATTTCGCCAAAGCAGTGTTTTGCGGAAAGGCAATATGCAAATGTGGCCACTTTTTTGTTAGCGTGCCCGGGCCGATTTTTAATCCCAATCCAACCCTGCCCAACCAGTAGTGTGCCAGGAGGCGCGTTTGCATAGTGGTGGCGAAAGGGGGGTGAGGCCTCCAAAGACCTCTTAGCAATCCCACTGTGTGGGACTTACTGGAGGTAACAGGAGGGGTAGTTGGCCCCCAAGAACATCCTTGGGGGCCAACTACCCCTCCTATTAACTCCAGTAAGTCCCACATAACAGGATTGCTAAATTCTCATAGCAGGCCACACCCCCTTTGCCCACCACTCTGCAAATGTGCTCCCTGGCGTGCTCTTGGATGGAGATTGCAGTCCCCTTCGCTGCTGGTGGTCCTTAGAGGCCAACTATCCTACCTGTTACCTCCAGTAAGCCCTACACAGTAGGATTACTGAGAGGTGGTCGCAGGCCATGCCCCCTTGTTCCACCACTCTGCAAATGCACCTCCTGGCGCGCTCTGGGTTGGGGGATGAAGTCCCCTTACTTCTTGAGGGTCCCTTGGGGCCAATTAGCCCTCCAGTTACCTTCAGTAAGCCACACAGCTGGATTGCTGAGAAGTAGTCAGAGGCCATGCCCCCTTTTTACACCACTCTGCAAACGTGGCCCCTGGCACACTGCTACTTGGGGTATGAAGTCCCTTTTAGTCCTGAGGTCCTCAGGACACAAGGGAACCTCATCGCCCCACCACCAGTGCACCAAGAGGTGCGTTTAGAGAGTGGTGTAAAAAGGGGTGTGGCCTCCTGCCACCTCTAAGCAAACCAGCTGTGTAGGGCTTACTGGAGTTACCTGATGGGCTAATTGGCCCCTAAGAACCCTCAGTAGTGACAGGGACTTCATTCCCCAACCAAGATCGTGCCAGGAGGCGCGTTTGCAGAGTTGTGCAGAGAGGGGGCGGGGCCTCCGGCGAGTTGCTGGGTTTTTTGTTGTTGTTTTTTTTTAGGAAGGGGGCTGTGCAGCCCCTCTTCCCTTAAAACTTTTGGGCTCCGGGTACCCCATCCCCTGGGGCCTGAGCCCTTTTATTTAAAAAAGTATATTATAAAGGAAGGGTGGTATGCGGCCGAGGATGATTTCAGCCCCGGGGACCCCATCCCCCGAGGCCTGGAGAAAACATTTTTTATGGAAGGGGGGCTGTGTGGCCCCCTTCCCTGAGCCACCTTTGGCCCCGGGGACCCCATCCCCTGGGGCCTGGCCTGCCTTTATTTTTAATATTTTGGAGGGGGTCACGAGGCCCGCCTCCTGAGGCCAATTTTGGCCCTGGGGACCCCATCCCCCAGGGCACGGCCTTATCTTTAAAAAAAAAAAAATACTAATTATAAATGGTAGGGGGGCCGAGTAGCCCCCCTCCCGGGTCATTTTTGGCCCCGGTTACCCCATCCCCCGGGGCTTGGCCAATCCTTTTTTAATTATTTTTTTTAAAGGGAGGGGGGCATATTGCTAACATGCAGCTCCCTGGTGGTAAAAAGCAAAGTGTACTCGCTTAGAACAAGCGAGAGCAAAGTGCTCTCGCTTGTGCAAAGCCAGTGCACTGTTTGCTATGGGATGGCGGGAGATCCCATAGCAAACTGCAATGTCCGGAGTGGGCACCCCGGGACATAGCTGGAGCTGGCCCTGTGGGTGGCGGTCCCCAGGGCCATGAAGGGCTCCTTGAGGGGGGGCATGCGGCCCCCCTCCCTTCATGTTTAAAGCCCTGGGGAGGTGGTGGTCCCCGGGGGTCCACAACAGACCCTGCACTTAAATATTTATCTATGTCCTGGGGAGGTGGTGGTCCCTGGGGCCATGTGGGGGGGCTCGAGCCCCCCCACAATACATTTTTTTTAATGCAGAGCCCCGGGGTGGTGGCGGTCCCCGGGGCTGTGGGGGGTTGTGTGCCCCCGCAAGTAATAATTAAAGCCCTGGGGAGGTGGCGGTCCCCAAGGCTGCGTGGGGGGGCAGGAGCCCCCACGCATTTTTATTTAAAAGAAAGCCCCAGGGAGGTAGCGGTCCCCGGGGCTGCAGGGGGGCCATTTGCCCCCTGCATATTATTAACAAAGCCCCAGGGAGTTGGCAGTCCCTGGGGCTGTGGGGGCCCCTGCATAACAATTAAGCATTGCCCCCAGGACCTTGCCCACCCAGGTGCTTAAAAGAAACAAAGCGCGGGAGATCTCACTTCGTTTTAAAGAAAAATGCTTTTTTTGGCCCTCGGGGTCCCTGTGGGACACCTTGAGCAGGCCTAGGGAGTCAGGGTGTTTCTACCCTGCCCCCTTTTCTTGTTTTTTTATGTTTTTTTACCTTTTGCTTGTTACTCGGTTCAACCGAGTCACAAGATGGCTGCCAACACTTCCTGGTTTGACGTGTTAGCAGCCAATCAGAATCAAGCTCGTGCTCGGGAGGGTTCGAGAATCCACTGCGGTCACCAGCGATCCATATTTTTTTATATATTAATTTCTCAGGAACTACTCACCGGATTTACACCATTTAAAAAATGGTCACTTTCTGAACCAAAAGCTACCTTTTTGCCAAATTTGGTGTAATTCCGTTCAGCAGTTTGGGCTGTAGCCTTGTCTAAAGTTTCCTATGGAAATTAACATGGAGAAAACGCGTTTTGGGACCCCCCATTTTTCTCTACCCCCGCTTGACGAATCACCCCGAAACTTTCAAGACCAGAGCTGACCTGAGCAGGCCATTAGTTTTGAAAATTTCGCGAACATTCGTCAAACAGCGCCAAAGATATTGGCAAAAGAAAAAAATGCTTTTTGAATAGAAACAAGGTCCTAACTATAATCACCTACTGGCGACCGCCAGTAGGTAATATTTATATATATATATTCTCGTAACTCCTGCTCGCCTTAGATACAGGTACCGACATCGCTGAGAATCTGTTCACCAATTTAAATTTTATTTCATCTCAGTATGGCATAACGCGTTTCGGCAGAAACAGCTGCCTTACAAAGATGGTCCAGTTCATGGTTTAAATACACGTCACTTCGTTTTTGACTCCTACTTCATAGAGATGAAAGATATACTTCTGACATTTCATTAAGCAGTTTTTAAGACGAGTCTCATTACTTTTAAATTCTCAAGAACTTTTTCAGCATTGTGTAAAGTGCAAGTGCTAAAAACATAATAAAATATATGTTATGGTAAACTTCATCAGTTCATTTTATACATAAAGTGCAAGTGCTGTAAGACATTCTGTGTAGTTCTTGAACTTACTTCAGTTCTCTTAAATCTTTTTTTTTATTTTCTTAAACTTAATTTTATCTCAGTTTCAAAGTGCTAGTGCTATACTCTTGCAAAGCATGTAGCTTTACAGTTCACCTTTTATACAGCTTCTTTGTACAGTGACAGAAATGGTAAACTCATGATTGCATATTCATAATTCTTATCTTGTAAAAGAGCCAAGATCGTACCCTATTCAAATTTCTAGATGTGTGTTTAAAGCTCTTCGACCAAATTCAAACCTGAGAGGATTTTCGTATTTAGAATAACAATATATCTTGACTCAAGCTGTCTTAATTTTAACTCTCTATTACCTCCCCTTCTATTTTTTGGTACTGAATCGATGAGAAAGTACTGCAAATTTTCACATCTGCCATTGTGATATTCATGGAAATGGCGGGCAACTCGATGGCTCCTGTCATCATTTCTAATTGCCCTCAAGTGCTGCAGTATTCTCACATGGACCGTATGTATGGTACTCCCTACGTAAAATTTTGGACAGGGACATTGCAGTACATACACCAAATAATCACTTCTGCAGGTGTAGGAGGTACATATCTTCAATGGGTTTTTCAAAAGCGGTGACTCTATTTCTTTTATGTTCATACCATGTTTACAGGCTTTGCATTTCTGACATTTCCAAAATCCAGGACTCCCTTTCAGTCAAGTGTTTGCTTTTTGTACCTCCGGACTGGAATATATATATATTCACTGAAAAAAACAAAGGTTACAGGGACGTTATAGTTAGGCTCAAATTTCACTCGTACAAAACCAGTGAAATTCAGCAGTTCAAGTTAGTTGAGCTAACTATAACTTACGCCCCCAAAATGCACTGCTTATGACCTCACATATTACATCACTCATGACATGGTCAGGGCCATCACTGATGACATCTCAAAGGACATCATTGATTACATCACTGATGACATCATCCAGTGAGTATTCTAAAAGTTTATGAGTGTTAAACATATATACCAAGCTACTACATATGTTAAAATAGCAAACTTTCTATGATACTACTTCTAACATATAATATGTGAGTGGTAGTGTGACTGTGTGTATCTATGTGTGAGTGGGTGTCTGAGTGCTGGAATGGGTGTGTGAGTGGGTATGTGTGAGAGGCTGTATGGTTATATAAGTAGGTATGTGAGTAAGTCAGTAGGTGAGTGAGTTGTGTAATTGACTTATGGGTGAGTGTGTGTCTGAATGGCTATATGAGTAATTGACTGGCTGTGTAAGTGGCTGTATGGGTGAGTTAGTGGCTGTTTCAGTGGCTGTTTGGATAAGTGAGTTGGTGTGTGAATGGCTGTGTTGTAAAGAAAGTTTCTGTGTGAATGGGTGTATGGGTGAGTGAGCAGATGTGTGAGTGCCTGTATGGATATGTGAATGTGTATATAAGTGGTTGTGTGGGTTTGCAAGGGAGTGTGTGGCTCTGTGGATGAATGAGTGGTTGTGTGAGTACTGGTATGGGTCTGTGAATTGGTATGTGACGGGTTGTGTGAGAGTGGCAGTGGATGTATGAGAGGTTCTTTGGGGGTGTGAGTGAGTGTGTGAGTGCTTCTGTAGATGATGTTATCAGTGATGTCATTTGAGATGTCACAATTATGGAAATACTGGATTTGCCACATAATGAGCCACATATTTTTAAAAATTTGCTGATTTCACCCAAAAATTGTGTTTGTAACTAATAGGTATTAAACTAATACTGCTAGAGAATGGGCGGCATAATGTTCATTTTTGACACATAATTAAGATAACTTTGTGGCATAATATAGTTCTCTATGCTGCATAATCCTCCCAAACCTGACAATTTGAAAGTTTTGCATAGTTCTTCAGGGGCTGTCATTATGATGGTGAAATTCCTATTTCATAGGCTACATTAAATATTTCCCATATATCATTACATGGTTCCTTGTAATATGTGCATTTTTATGTTACTGCACCACTACATTTTGTGCAATAAAAACACCAAAACATGACACATACACACATGCACACACTAACAGATAGCAAATGTACAGATTTAAAAAAACCTCAGTGAAGATTAGCTGAGTTGTTTCCCTATTTAATGTAATTATACATGAAATCTGTGAGGCATCATCAGTGATGTCATCAATGATGTCAGTTAACATGTCATAGTAATGTAATATGTGAGGCCATAAGCAGTGCATGGCAGGGGTGCAAAGTATAGTTAGTTCAGTAAACTATAACTGATGAATTTCAAAATTAAAAAAGGCCTAACTATAACGTCACTTTAACCGTTGCTCAAATATATGAATATATATATATATTTATTCACTGAAAAAACCATAGGTTTCAGACACGTTATAGTTAGAAATTAGCATTTAAAAAACCTTTGAAATTCACTGAAAAAAACATAATTTCAGGCATGTTATAGTTAGAAATTAGCATTTACAAAACCTTAGAAATTCACTGAAAAAACCATAGGTTTTAGAAACAGTTATAGTTAGTTGGATATTTCACTCGTACAAAACCTGTGAAATTCCCCCGTTATAGTTAGTTCAGCTAACTATAACTCGCGCCCCCGCAATGCACTGCTGATGACATCACATATTACATCACTCATGACATGGTCAGTGACATCACTGATGACATCACTGATGACATCTCAAATGACATCACTGATGACATCACTGATGACATCATCCAGTGACTGTGTGTTTCTGTAAAGTTTAAATATGTTTAATATATATAGGGAAAGGCGTATTGAAGAATGAGTGGGTGTATAAGTGTCTGAATGGATGATTTAGTAGGTGCGTGACTGACTCTATAAGTGAGTGATTAAACGTATCTTACTGAATGCATTGGTTATTGACTAAACTGTGTGAATGTCTGTATCCGTCTGTCTGTTGGTGTGTAAGCGGCTGCATGGGTTTGCGAATAGCTACATGAGTGTCTACATGGGTTATTGATTGGTTGTCTGAGTATGTGTATGTGTGCCTGAGTGTTTGTGTGGGTGGGGTGTGTGTGACTCTGTACATAGATGTGTGAGTGGGTGATTCCGTGGGTGCATGGTTTCAAGAGTGCACCTGTGATAGACTGTATGGGTGTGTGAGTGTGTGTATGGGTGTGTTAGTGAGTGAATGTATATCTCAGTGGTACATGTGTGAGTAACTACATATGTGAAAGGCAATGTATATGTGTGTTGGAGTATATAAATGGCTATAAATGAGAGTGTGTGATTGTGAGAGTGGCTGTATGGATGAGTGTGTACTTATATCAGTCATTGTATAAGAGCGTAAGAATGTGCTAGTATTTGTATGAGTAAGTGAGCTGGTGTGTGTACAACTGTATAGGTGAGTAAATGGGAGTATGATTAATTATTAGCATGAGTGACTAGGTGTGTGAGTACCTCTATGGATGAGTGGCGGTGTGTGAGTGTCTATATAGGTGTATGAGTGCATATGATAGTCCTGTACTGAGTGACCGTAAGTATGAGTGACTGTACGGGTGAGTGAGTGGATGTGTGTGTAGACCTAAGAATCAGTGAGTGTGTATGTAGTTATTGGTGTTGGAGTGTCTATGGTTTTGAGAATGGCAGTCTGTAATTTAGAGTGGGTGTATCAAAAGTTATATTAGGGTGTGAGAAGATGCATGACATTATCACATGGATGATGTTATCAGTGATGTCATTTGAGATGTCATCAGTGATGTCATCAGGGATGTCACTGAGCATGTCATGAGTGATGTAATATGTGACGTCATCAGCAGTGCATTGCGGGGGCGCGAGTTATAGTTAGCTGAACTAACTATAACGGGGAATTTCACGGGTTTTGTACGAGTGAAATGTCCAACTAACTATAACTGTTTCTAAAACCCATGGTTTTTTCAGTGAATTTCTAAGGTTTTGTAAATGCTAATTTCTAACTATAACATGCCTGAAACCTATGTTTTTTTCAGTGAATTTCAAAGGTTTTTAAATGCTAATTTCTAACTATAATGTGTCTGAAACCTATGGTTTTTTCAGTGAATTTCAAAGGTTTTTTAAATGCTAATTTCTAACTATAACGTGTCTGAAACCTATGGTTTTTTCAGTGAATTTCAAAGGTTTTTAAATGCTAATTTCTAACTATAACGTGCCTGAAACCTATGGTTTTGTAAGTGAATTTCAAAGTTTTTTTAAATGCTAGTTTCTAACTATGCCTACAGAGGTAAGACATGTGAAGAAAGAAGAAAAAACGCACAGAAAGAAGCAAAAGAAATGCAGAAAGAAGCAACAGAAGTCCTCAAAGACGAGGAAAAGTGCAGGAAGAAGCAAGACATGTGCAGAAAGAAACAACAGAGGAGCATAAAGAGGCCTTGTTACAAAATCATCCTCTGCCCTCAACTTTTTCAGACGGGTACTGGTGGTAACTGACTCTGACTAACCAGGCCTAGAGCCAGTGGTATGCTAAAAGACACTTAGAATACAGTGAAAACACCTACATACACTAGGGAACACTATGCGTTGGGGTACCCCTGTGATTAGCATGACCTCCTCTGTAAGGCCCTAGTACATAATAGGGCAGGGGGATTAAAACTACCTCTTAAAACGCACCACAGGTGCGTTTGCACACTGGTGAAGGGAGGGGGGGGCCTGAGGTGACATGTGTGCAAACACGCCCTGTGGCCATTTTAAGTTGGGGGATAAAGTCCCCTTGAATCCTGAGGGTCCCTGGGGGCCAACTAACCCACCAGGTATGTCCAGTAAGTGCCACAGAGTTGCATTGCAGAGAGGTGTAAAATGGGGCATGGCCTCGGACCACCTCTCTGCAACGCAGCTCTGTGGTGCTTACTGGAGGTACATGGTGGGCTAGTTGGACCCAGGGACTCTCAGGATAAAAGGGGACTTAATTCCCCAACTTAAAAGGCGCCACAGGGCGTGTTTGCACACGTCACCTCTGGCCCCGCCCTCCCTTTACCACTGCGCAAGGCGCCCTGTGTCATGTTTTAAGTTGGGGATTAAGTCCCCTTGAATCCTGAGAGTCCCTGGGTCCAACTAGCGCACCATGTACCTCCAGTAAGCACCACAGAGCTGCGTTGCAGAGAGGTGGTCCGAGGCCATGCCCCATTTTACACCTCTCTGCAATACAACTCTGTAGCACTTACTGGACATACCTGGTCGGTTAGTTGGCCCCCAGGGACCCTCAGGATTCAAGGGGACTTAATTCCCCAACTTAAAACGTGCCACAGGGCACGTTTCCACACCTGTGACATCCGGCCACGCCCCCTCCCTGCACCACTGCGCAAACACACTCCCTGGTGCATTGTAAATTGGGGGATTAAATCCCCTTGAGTCCTGAGGGTCGCTGGGGGCCAACTAGCCCACCACTTACCTCCAGTAAGCGCCACAGAGCTGCGTTGCAGAGTGGTGTAAAAAGGGGCATGGCCTGGGCCACCTTTCTGCAACGCAGCGCAGTGGTGCTTACTGGAGGTAAGTGGTGGGCTAGTTGGCCCCCAGGGACCCTCAGGATTGAAGAGGAATTAATTTCCCAACTTAAAACGCGCCACAGGGTGTGTTTGCACACATGTCACCTCAGGCCCCATCCCCTCCCTTCACCACTGTGCAAACGCACCCCGTGGCGCGTTTTGAGTTGGGGGATAAAGTCCCCTTGAATCCTGAGGGTCCTTGGGATCCAACTAGCTCACTAGGTACCTCCAGTAAGCGCCACAGAGCTGTGTTGCAGAGAGGTGTAAAAAGGGGCGTGGCCTCTGAACACCTCTCTGCAACGCAGCTCCCTGGCGTATACTGGCGGTACCTGGTAGGCTAGTTGGCCCCCAGGGACCCTCAGTATTCAAGGGGAATTAATTCCTCAACTTACAACTCACCAGGGGGCACGTTTACACAGTGGTGAAGGAAGGGGCGGGGCCTGAGGTGACATGTGTGCAAACACACCCTGTGGCGCGTTTTAAGTTGGGGAATTAATTCCTCTTCAGTCCTAAGGGTCCCTGGGGGCCAACTAGCCCACCAGGTACCTCCAGTATGCGCAGGGAGCTGTGTTGCATAGAGGTGTTCAGAGGCCACGCCCCTTTTTACACCTCTCTGCAACGCAGCTCTGTGGCGCTTACTGGAGGTACCTGGTGGGCTAGTTGGACCCCAGGGACCCTCAGTATTCAAGGGGACTTAATCCCCCAACTTAAAACGCACTACAGGGCGTGTTTGCACACATGTCACCTCAGGCCCCGCCCCCTCCCTTCACCACTGTACAAACGTGCCCCATGGCGCGTTCCCGGGGGCAGTGAAAAAAAAATGTGTGGGGGGTCCCAATCCCCCCCCACACTGCCCCGGGGACCGCCACCCCCCGGGGCTTTGCATAAATATTTGCGGGGGGCACATGGCCCCCCCAAGCCCCGGGGAATGCCACCCCCCGGGGCTCACTTTAATTATATTTGCGGGGGGCACACTGCCCCCGCAGCCCCGGTGACCACCACCCCCCGGTGCTTCTTTTTTAAAAAATAAATGTACCTGTGTCCCCCGGGGCCGGCCTTTGCGTTTTTTTATTTTTTATTTATTTTGTAATCATGGGGGAGGGAGGCCGCGTGGCCCCCCTCCCAGGCCAATAATGGCCCCGGGGACCCCATCCCCCGGGGCATGGCCTCTCGTTGTGGACCGTGGGGGGAGCCCCAATGCCCCCACGGTCACAGCTGGCTCCCCGCCTCCTGCGGGAGCCGGCATTGCTTTTTCACACGGGGAGCTGCTAAGATGCAGCTTCCCGTGTGGAAAAGCAATCGGCTTTGGTTTTTGGAAGAGAGAGAGCAGGTTTCCCTGCTCTCTCTTCCAAAAACCAAAGCAGAGCTTGCTATGACAGGGCGGGAGCCTCGAGGCTCCCGCCCTGCCATAGCAAACTGCAGTGTCCCGGGGGTGGGCACCCTGGGACACTGCAGGAGCCGGCCCTGGGGGGTGGTGGTCCCCAGGGCCATCACTGGCTCCAGGAGGGGGGCCGCGTGGCCCCCCTCCCAATCTGTGGAGGTGGTGGTCCCCGGGGCTCGGGGTTCCTTAACGGACCCCCTAATTTACATGTTAGTGCCCCGGGGAGGTGGGGGTCCCCGGGGCGTGTCTGGGGGCTCAAGCCCCTCCACACAGGTACATTTATTTAAAAAAAAAAAGAAGCACCGGGGGGTGGCGGTCACCGGGGCTGCGGGGGGCAGTGTGCCCCCGCAAATATTTATGCAAAGCCCGGGGGGGTGGCGGTCCCCGGGGCAGTGTGGGGGGGGATTGGGACCCCCCACACATTTTTTTTTCACTGCCCCGGGACCTGGCCCACTCGGGGGCTTCAATTAAATGAAGCGCGGGAGCCCGTGCTTTGTTTTTGTTTGTTTTTTTCCGCAGCCGGATCCGCACATCCGGCGCGCATTTTGCCGACTTTTAAAAAAAAAAATGCTTTTTTGGGCCCTGGGGGTCCTTGTGGGACCCCCTGAGCAGGCCTAGGGAGTCAGGGTGTTTCTACCCTGCCCCCTTTTCTTTTTTTTCGCGTTTCTTTTTCTCTTTTCTTGTGACACAAGATGGCTGCCAACACTTCCTGGTTTGGAGTGTTGACAGCCAATTAGCATAAAGCTCATGGTCGGGAGGGTGCGCGGATCCTCCCCGGCCATAGATATCGAAACTTTTATTTTTGATTTTCTCAGCAACTACTGCACGGATTTACACCATTTTTAAAAAGGGTGCTTTCCCGAACCAAGCACTACCTTTTAGCCAAATTTGGTGTAATTCCGTTCAGCAGCTTTGGCTGTAGCCTTGCATAAAGTTTCCTATGGGAAATTGATTTTTTGACTCTTATTTTTTTAATTTCTCCGCAACTACTGAACGGATTTACACCATTTGAAAAAAAGGTTGCTTTCTGAACCAAGCGCTACCTTTTTGCCAAATTTGGTGGAATTCCGTTTTAGCAGTTCGGGCTGTAGCCGTGTCTAAAATTTCCTATGGGAATTAACATGGAGAAAACACGTTTTGGGAGCCCCCTTTTTTCTCGGCCCCTGCTTGATGAATCACCCCAAAACTTTCAAGATAGGAGCAGACTGGAGCGGGCCATACATTTTGAAAATTTCGTGAAGATTTATCAACCGGCGCCAAAGTTATTGGAAAAAGAATGTTACGAATTTCCTATGGATAATAGGTCCTAACTATAACTATCTACTGGCGACCGCCAGTAGATAATGTACATAGATATTACAATAGTTTTATTACATTCATTATTCAATGCTCCTCGCAAGGAGTGCCTATTCAGTGCCCAACAAGGGCATTTTAAGCATATTTTTGGAGCCTGGCGGTATTCCCTAGAAGGGGCTGGGGCACCACCAAGTATTTTTTTTTTATGTTGCGGGGGCTACACAGAGTGCAACAGCCCCCCAGCAACATTAAAAAAAATAGTAAGTCTCCTGGACCATTAAACCCAGGACCCTAGGAGAACATACCATATTTTTTAAGCACTCCTAGCTAGAGCTCTATGGTCTCCAGCTGGAGTACAGGAGTACAGCCCCCCTTCTGGTTGGTCCCATGGCTGCACTTTCTAGCTTGAAAAGACTCAAAGACTTCCTGATGTTTTTTTTTTTAAATAAAAAACGTTATTAGATTTTTTATGACAATCACTTTTATTAAGCATTGCACTGTGTGAATTAATGAAATATATATTTCATTATAATTATTGCAGATTTTTGACAAAGACATGTTTTTTATATATTGTGAACCCTTCATAAAGCCAGTAGACTCAGGGGCATATTCTCAAGGAGCTATCGCCGAGTTATCGGCACGTTATCGCAGCCAAATCCGCGATAAATTTATCTCCCCATTCCCAAGCTGGTGCTAACAGCCCATAACACCAGTTTACCTGCGATAGCAGTCGCAAAAAACATTGCCACAGATGCCCCCGGCAACTAACGCTAATGATATGCAGAGTAGGCGTACCCGTGCAAAAAGCAGCGACAACACCACTCCACAACATTCTCAACGACCAGCCAGATCCGCGATAAGATCACAAAACATGCAATAAGGTGCGTTAGCAGCAGGAAATTAACACCTGCTCTTACCTGGTGCAAAGTCGGACGACAACCTGCAACAGACAAGGGAGCACAGCCCATAGCCACACATGAAGAACAACAGATGCCATGGAGCCACTCACCATGCATCCCAGAGCCCCGAGAGGGCAAAAACACCCACCGCCACCACACTCCGGACTCCCCCCCCCCCGGGCCCCACTCTGGGCACCCCCCACCCACACCCGGACAAAGATATGTCACATCAACCTCACGAAATCATGAACAAAACAATGTGCCCGATGTCGCACAATAACAAAACCTAACCTACATGTGTCATCAGAAAAATGAGAATCATACATTCATCTTAGACTCAGCAAATAATTTGTTTCATACAGAATAAACACAAAAGAACTATTTTGAAGAGTCATGGCGGGTCCACCCAGGACAATCTGGAAGTCACAGCCTGCAAAACAAATTTCCAGATAAGAAGGTGTGTCATGTGCTCATCAAAGGACAGAGAGAGCGAGCGAAAGTGAGAGAGAGAGAGAGAGAAAGAGAGGGAGAGGGAGTGAGAAAGAGAAATAGAGATATTGTACAAGGAGCGCAAGGCCAATCGGGCTCCTGGCTCATACATGCCAACTGTTGTGTGTGTATCGCTATTGGCGCACACTAAGTCAAAGGCCTGGCATCAATAGCAACGCGAAGGCCACATCACATTTAAAAAATGCAAGCAGTAGTCAGACCAACATCAGGAATGAAAGCTCCATTGTCTCAATGCACAAGGCTGAAGGACACCTGAACCCCCAACCTTGGCCCTGAATGTAGCTGGCACTCCCTGCGAGAGATACCAAACCATATCGTGACGACTCCCACACCACGAACTGCGCGAATGAAAGACCAACGTGTCCACACCCCACAAAAACTTGTCCCTGCCTGAGGCACACCTTCTTGGGATGCCCCTGACACATAAGTAAAAAACAACCCATACGCCCAAACGTTGCACACAAACACGACTCATTGCTCCGAGCAGTGGCATCTCATCCACACAACTGCCGCCTGTCAGAAGTGTGCCGGTGCTACGAGACCAACAAGGGCAATGGCTGGCAATCCCGGGCACATGCACAACCCCTGTCACGTGGAACTGTACCGTGCACAAATGCTGCATCTGTTGGGATCACTGCCACTGGCAGTGTTGCGCATCAGTTACCGTCTGAGTTTCCGTCTTGCGTACGTCACCTGCATCCAGCCCTGGTTCCACTGTCGATCATGCACATTCGAGTGGCCCATGGATGTCTGCCTATCCAACACAACGGTAGCTGAACTGGATTATGACACGTGTGTGTGCCCCCTATTGGCCCACGAACAAGAGTGTAACCGTGACACCCGTGCATGGGATGCCTTGATATTTGGTGTATGTGCAGGCAGTTGGGCATGGGAGATTGCACAACTCCTCGTGTGCAGTGACCACATCGAGGCGCTCCCCTATTGGGCTGTGTTGCGGATTGGTGAAACGGTGTGGACGGAGCACAGCTGCCCGGACCAGGTAATGGATTGGCTCGCCCTCGCGTACCTTGACCTCGACAACGATGTACTCTTGGAACAGATTCCCCATGAAGCAGCGCTCGCATACATGGACGAGTAACTACGTTCCTGCAGCCACAATTGATTGTCACCCACAGCACAGGTCCCCACACCTTGTAGCATCTTGGAGGAATTTCCACATATCCCACCACAACAGTGGACATGTCTGCCTTCGCCTGGACTCAGAATGCATGTGCGTGGACCTACGCGTGTGTACACACACCTGTGCAAGGTGATGCAGTCCCATGGGCGGAGCAGCACAGCGTCGCCTGGCAACGTTCCAAAAGCGGAGAAACTGCTGGGGGGAGAGTACACACATGGCAATGTAGCACGGTATGTGACCTTGTAGGATCCCTTCACCTGCTCACTGTCAGCAGAGCACACAGTCAGTGCAGTCCGGTGCTACAGCACTATGCAGATCCCATGGGCTGTGAGTTGTGTCCCCTGACACGGGCCGATGAGCAGACGCTAAACATCACATGACTCGTCCAGCAAGGCAAGGTGGGCTGAGACCGTTGACATCGGTAATGAATTGTGTGCACTTTTTCCACCCCATTACTTGCACCTCGACATGTTCCTAAGCTGCCTGTAAGTGTATTAAACATTGGTCTGCATGTTGTGGCCCTTGCCTTGCCCGTACTGACACGCATATGCTAATAAAGTCTACGCAACTTCACCTGTGTACAACTGTGATGAGTGTTGATTATAATGACAGATCATGTGCCTACATGTGCATTGTCCGTACACAGGGAGGCATTGCCTGACGCTTGTGAATTGGGGGTGAGTCCCTATTGCCTGCTCCACCTCTGTGAGCCAGACATTGTGGCTGGGATAGTTGGTGGCAGACCTGTGTTCCTACGTGTCCCCAGCAATGTGAGTATGGTGTGCAACTTCTCGCCATGTAGAACAAGGTCATCCATCAAAACAGACTGTGTCCACACAGATGTGTGTGAGTAGGCATGCGAAGAGATGTTCTGTTGTCACATGTGATGGGGGACACCACTTAAGGACTGCTACCGAATGTGACATTTCCACACACAGCCCTATTTGATACATGGACGTGGTGCTACGTTTGGGGCAACGGGATTGTTGTCACTGTGCAATGTGGCCACAGCTAGTTCACACCTTCACAGTCATCTAAGTGGCCATGTGGGTCAGGGTCAAACATGCGCATTGATGACGTCTACCAGGGTGTACCTTTTAGTGCTATCGATGTCCCGACATTCATCCAAACATTTAATCGTGAGTGAACATAGACATGACACATCTGTGTGATTTGGAATGTTTTATTCACATTCTGGGGGGTGTCGGACCTGGAGCAGTACATGGCCACTTCAAGCCCACATGACATGGTTGCTCAGTGGTGGGCCAACCAGAGTTCTTGTGGCAAGGCAAAGTTGATCTGAAGAGGAAGGGTGCAGTCCGCCGCCGGGTTGCTGTGTCATTGGTACCAGAGCAGATATGGCCGTCCATGTCGGGGTCCATGTGAAGGTCGCAGAGTGTTTCGGGGGACAGTGGGAGGTGTTGTTCCAGGGCATGATGCAGAGAGCACAACCAGGCAGGGACAGGCCATATGGCGGGGACGGATGCTACTACCTCCTTCCTCACACAGTCATTACCCTCCACATCTTACTCCTCTGAGACGTCTTCTGTGTCCGGTGTGTCAGGTGTGTGTGGTGGGGTTATGGCTGCGTCTCTGTGTGCCACTGACACATCAGGGTGCGAAGGTGATAGGGCTGCATCACTGTGTGCCACTGACACATCAGGGTGCGAAGGTGAATGGGCTGCATCACTGTGTGCCACTGACACATCAGGGGGAGGATATGTGTGTGTCGAGGTTCCTGCAGCAGTGACCTGGAACAGGCTCAGTGGCAGCAATGGCAAGATGAGGATCTGCAAGGCATGGAAGATCGCAGCTACATCTCGCTGGTGTTCAGCAGCGGCAGCCATACTTCCAGCCTGCATCGGCTCCATGGTCTCCATTGACCTCCACATCTGTGCCAACTCTGTGCTGTCATCGCTTGGGCCTGTCTGCCTAGACAGTTCTTGTAACCGAGTAATGGACCCAGCGATGTCAGCCAAGGATTGTTGGTGAGCATGGTGCGGACAGTGGGTATCCGTTAGGGACTGTAGGTGCTCCCTGATGGGACTCAGGCACCCACGTATGGCATCGAGTTTGTCTGCCATGAGCTCGAAACCCAACCGCAGCTGATCTGCCATCTTCTCCTGGCACCCTAGCACACGGAGTTTGAAATCCGTGTGTTGGTCGTGGGGGTCCTGGGAGGCAGCCGTGGTGGTGTGTGCTTCCTGCGGTGTGGTCTGTGCAGGGTGTGGGCTAACAGCAATGCAGCTGGGCTGCCCTGCTCCTGGAGGTGGTGGTGCGGAGGCTGTCCACGAGCCGTTGGAGGGTGTCTGTGCAAATGTGCAGGGTGTCCTCTTCATCATCACTGAAGAGATGTGTGGTCTGCTCTGCAGGAGGTGTTGATTGTCCCTCCGCAATGTGAAGGGGAGATGCAGGTTAACAGTGTGTTCCATGTATGTTGACGCATTGTAGATGTTTACATTCAGACTGCATGACAATGTACATTGTGACTGTTTTGGTGAAGCTGGCTATTTGATGGGAGTCAGTGGACATTTCGACTACATGACGGATGTGTGGTTGTACTCGTACGTTATCAGCTCACAGTGTCATGCATTGCCAGTTGTGATTGGCCAGTTTCTATGCACGAGCGGCACCAGTTGTGTCCTCTGTCCTGTGGTGTAGGGGTTGCACTCTGTCCCACATTGTCGTCAATGTTGATGTACAGTGATTGCTATGTGTGTGTGCTGCATTGTTAGCGATTCGCCCCTGCAGCTCTGCATTGGCGGACCCTTATCTCTTTGAGTTGGTGTGCATTTGACTTGTGTGTTTTTCGGGTGCTGGGATGTTTGCGACTTGGGTCATTTGCGCTACTGGAGATATTTGGTACTCTTGTGCATTGTTTATCTGCAAATGTGGTTTTTACGTCGTGGTTCGTAGGTGCACGTGGATGTGTCAGAGTGTGACCTGCTCCTTTACGGATGTGGTCCACACTCAGCCACCTCAGTGTCGTCTCGTGCACCATGTCATCATCATCATCAACAAAGCTTTATTCGATTTCTGTTTTAAAAATCATAAAAGCACATAAGATCACAGTACATTACACAGTAGGAGTAAAAAGTATCAGAATGTAAAACTAGTTCATTTAGATCCGCCCCCTAGCATCTCGGAAAGACAAGTTCATTGCTATCATGTGTTCCGTAATAAATCGAACATTCATATTACAATAGTTTTCCAAGATTAAGTACACTTCAATCGATCAAAAAAACCTTGTTCGCCTGGTTCATATTCAATCATAAAAGCATATAAAAACACACACAAACAAATTTGTATTTTAAATAGAATCACAGGCCACAATACATTAAAAGATATATACCCGTAACACAAATCATCAATCTCATGCCATTCCCGCTAGCTCATTTCTTTCTCAACACATTGTTTTCCTAAGACTGAGCACTTTTTTAATAAATAGGGCAATCCTCCACGCAATGGGTGCATTTTCTAGGTGTTGCAAGCGAATTAGTGCTGGGCGGCACTGTCTTAAGCCATATGCTCTTAGTACGGGTGTCAATAGTACTTTCCTTTGGTTCAAATAAAATTTACAAAAACATCACATGTATTGTGCTCTGTGATGATTGAGAATCACAGGGGCAAGATGGTAATTTATGAGACCAGTCATTCATTACTGGGAATGACACTAATCTGTGAATCGTGCCCAGTCTAAACCTAAATAACAACATTCTATCAAACCCACTGGGCACGAAAGAGAGATAGGGCTCTATCTCCTCAGTAGTGAGTGTTAGCTGATGATGTAGCACACTAGGTTTTGAAAGCTCATCTGCTAATCTTACTTCACTCAAGTGCGCTAGACCTATTAATTTTAAATCCTTTCTGGAGATTCCGGTCATTTGATTGGGGTTGGTATAATACTCTGGGTGACCTATTACTTGTAAAAAAGTTTCCACATACTTCATCCAAGGGATCGTTCGTACCCCGTCAAGTTTCATTATGTCTTACATAATGGTTCTATTTAACTCTGTCTTGTCCTTTGTCCATATCCTATGCCAGAGGAGAATGGGTTCTAATTTAATAAGATCCGAAACATATGTTAAACCTAATTCCTCATGGCAGGCAAAGGTGGAGGTACTTTGCGGTGCAGACAAGATAAAACGTAAAAAAACGTTTTCCACCAATTGAATCGCTTGTGTATTCGCAAACCCCCATACCCCTACACCATACATAGCAGCTGAGAGGCATTTTGCCTTATAAATTAGCAGTATCTCTCTCGGTGGTTTACGTCCCAGATTCTTACAAAAAGTGACAAGTGCACTTGTAGCTCTCATAAACGCGTATTTCTTTGCAATTATAGTTTTTTCCCAGGTATCATCATCATTGAATTGGATACCCAGATATGAAAAATTTAAAGTTTGCGATACCTTTTTGCCTTCTAAAAATATTTCCCTGCCCCTACCTCTAAATTTCCTATGTCCACAGTTCATAATGAAAGTTTTGGTTATGTTAATATTTAAACCCAAATTCTTCATAAAATCATTAAAACTGCCTAAAACCTGTTGGAGACCATTTTGCGTACGAGCCATCAAGACTGCGTCGTCCGCATATAAAAGAGTAGGTATCGGACGACCTCCTACTTGAGGAAAATCTTGGCCACACTTAAGTAGCTCGTCTCCTAAACCGTTAATATATAAGTTAAAAAGGAAGGGGGCTAAAACACAACCCTGCCTGACCCCCCGCCTGATGGGGAAAGCTCTTGTACACTCACCTCCCTTACCATATCGGACCCTAGCCACCGCATCACTGTATAATTGCTGTAAAAAGGCTACAATATTCGATTCCACACACATCGTAACTAAAGTCTGCCATAACGTACAGTGTCTCACCGAGTCAAACGCCGCTGTTAGGTCCACGAAGGCCATAAACAGGCGGCCGTTTTTTGCCCTAATGTACTTTCCCACTAACATTGATAAATTTAGACTTTGCTCAATAGTGCCTAACCCTTCTCTAAAGCCGTACTGTAAATCCGAGAGGATACCAGCCTCTTCTGCCCATATTTCCAACCGTTCTAAAACAATCCTCCCTACCACTTTCACCATTGAATCAAGGAGGGAAATAGGCCTATAGCACCCAGGATTAGTTCTCTCCCCCTTTTTAAAGATAGGGATTATTGTTGATTCTACCCTTGAGCCTGGTGGAGATGATTTTAAACTTGCATTAATAACCTGAGTAACTAAAGGGCCCCAAATATGGACATTGTATTTAAACAAGTCCACTGGGACCCCATTGGGTCCTGGGGCTTTACCACACTGACTCCGAGATAGAGCCTTAACCACTTCCCCCAATGTTACCTGTAATACTCTCAACGGCTGGACCTGTTGATGACTAGTATTCAAACTACTCTCAGAATCATCCACCAAATTCTCATCATAAACTTTGGAGAAGAAGTTTACCCACTCCTCTTCAGTGATTGCGATCTCTATTGAGGGACCCTCTACTGAGGTCAAGAAAGGTGATTTTACTGCCCTCCAGAAAGCCACATTATTTTTCTCTTGCGCAGCTAATTGCAGGGCTTCCCAGGCCTCATCCCTTAGGCCATCTTTCCTTAACTTTAATGCTCTCTTATATTCATTCCTTGCTGTTCTTACCTCAAAAATAGACCTCGGTTTCTTGTTTAGAGCTTTCCTTAGCTTAGAGTGGGCCCGTGAACAATTCTTATCAAACCAACCCTCCTTTTCTTGTTTTTTCCCAAACTGTACCCATAAGAGATTCTTCACCTCCTTGGAGATTTCTATATATGACTGTACTATCTCTTCACAGGGAGAGTTCTCATTTAAACAAATGTCCATTGCAGATTTACTATTGGCTATCAGTTGTTTTGTGAGTCCCTCGGGGTCTACCTTAGACCACCGTAGAGAGTACCCATTTATTTGGTTTAGAACAAGATTACCTGGTAAAATATTACCTCTTTTATTCTTATACTTGGAGTGCACCATGTCATGTATTGTGACTTCAGCCATGCTATCTGTCATGCAGTGTCACTTGCATTGTCGGTGTGGCTCACAGAGCCGCTGCTTTTCGGAATTCAGCACATGTGCATGGGTAGGTTGTGGCATTGGTGATATGGAGGGGGGCCCATTTGTACAGATTGTGGACGGGGGACTACTTGGTGTTTCTATGTGTGCTGCAGTGTGCCAAGGGTATCAGGGACATGTTCCACAGTCATTGTGGGTGTGCAGTGTGCATGTGTGGCATTGTGCCCATCTGCCCCCGTCCCCCAGTCCCTGGTCGTTACTCACCCTGTTGCTGTTGGGTCAGGTCATATCGGGCTGTGTCCAGACCCCGACTCCTTGCACCGTCTCCACGCTGATGACTGTGGCCACCATTTCCTCCAGCTCATCCAGCTCCTCCTGTGGCGCAGGACTCCCACCTCCAGTCGCCTTTGCTGCCTTCATGTTGGCAGCGAGTTTCTGTTTGGTTTGGCTGTGCACTTCATGCCAGCGCCTCTTGACCACCCTCCATTGACCTCCTCGACACTCCGACTGCATTCACGTTGGTGACGATGGACTGCCATATTTCCGTTTGTGTTGCCAATGACGCAGTGGAGGTGACGAACAGTTGTTGGTAGTGTTCTATCACCTCTGTGACGATGATCCGTTCTTCCTGCGGACTGAACCTCATCTTCCTCTTCCACTTCTCCTTGCCCTTCCCCGAACACGGGGTTCCTGGTTGGTCCTCCGTGGGGCTTCTGGGGTTCTGGTTGTCCTCTGCACTCGGTCCGGGTGCATCCATGGTGCTAAGCAGTTTGTTTTGTTTTTGGTGTTTATTTTTTGGTTGCTCTTATAGTGCATTTTCACGCATGATGCGTGGGATTTGCGGGCCTGTGGCTGGTTGTCGCTGGTTTTTGTATCGTGGTTTGGGACATCGCAGGTTTTTTCGTGTTTTGCATTGTTTCTGCGTCGCGTTGGTTTTTGGGCGGTCATTTGGCACGTTATCCTGCTACTATCGCATGGTGCCATTTTTTCGGGTGAGATCTGCTCGTCAGGCTTTAATCATGTCACTATCAGGTGAATCGATCCCATTACTATGTCAACTGGTAAAAATTTTATCGGCAGCTGAAAAATGTCTGATATAATAAGGTAGTTCTCTACTATTTGTATGGCTGCCGACTAATAGTGCTATGCGGTCCATACTTTTATCATTTGAATATTATGTTGTGAGGGTGACAATTTGAAATGTAACGATGGAAGTGTCACCATACAGTAAATTGATGCATTTTAATCTTGTTTTATATGGCGGTTGTTGCTATAATTGCACATCAGACCTTTTAGTAAATTGATGCACTTTACTATTGTTTTGATATGATGGTTGTTGCAATAACTTCACATTAGCACTTTGAAATGGAATTTGTGCACTAAATGTATAACAGAAACCTCCCTGTCTCAGTTAGTTTTGCACTTTATCATTAACACTTAGTAATACAATATGTATAATGTTTTGCAGTAGAAATTAATGGTTATTCGTTAGTTATTTTTCCGCTATGCACAAGGAAATAATATGCTGCGCATACCGACATTTTAAAATTTAAAATGTGCAATATGACTATGTAATTAATGATTTTGGGAGGCTAGATCTGAGTTTACTGATAAGTTTTAACTTGGACATATGGGACAGTTTTTATGTGAAGGGAAGATGTTTTGTCTGTAATGAATTTTTTTATGATTAATCTGGATTTAAGATTGAGATGTGAAGATGTTGTGATTGCAATGATTTTAATTAATCAAGCAATAAAGATGTTACAATTGCATGGTGCCACAGGGTTGGAAATACCATGTTGACACAGTGTTATTTTCCCGCGATGGACTGCGATGTGAAGGGTTGCGTTCTTGAGAATATGCCCCCCAGTTTTTATATTTTGGTGTTCAAGCCTTTCGACAAAGTCAGTAGGTCTGTCTTATTTAAAAATGACACCCTTCATATTTATCCGGACGCATCAGTGAGGGTTTGGGTACCTGGCCTTGTGCCCTACCACCCACTTTGCACAGCTTGTGCGCTGCAGAAAGGGGGTTGGTTACCAGCAAGGGGTTGGGAGCAGAGCCTGTCCACAGGTCAGGCTGTGCTTGGCTTGGGGTTGGTTGCCCGAGACGGGTTGGACACAAGGTCTGGCCATGAAGGCCATGCAAGACATGAGGTTGGCGTCACGTATGATAATAAAATATTACTTTATGTTAAAGAAAAAACTAGAAATTAACTGAAAAAAACAAAGGTTAAAGTGACGTTTTAGTTAGGTATGGTAATATATCTTTGCATTAAAAAAATACCTTAATAATTCTCTCACAAAGACAAAAATTAAATGGATGTTATAGTTAGCTGAAAATGTCAGCTGAAACATACAGTTGGTGGGGGCATGAGTTATAGTTACTGCACATCAGAAGTTCTAGTTACTTGAGATAACTAAATTGGTGAATTGTTCTATGACATCATTTATGACATCAGTGATAACATCCCAAATGACATCATTGATGACATCTCTGATGACATCTTCCAATGAGTGTGTTAGTTTGTTTTATAGTTTACATAGTGACAAGTGACTACCATATTACTGTTATACCTAATTTTGTACAGCCTAGGTCCAGCAAATGGGTGTACGTGTTTGCAAAACAAATGTGCTCCTAATGTACCATAGGAGTGTGAAGGTACTGAACACGTTATAAATCTTTGTATTGAAGAGTAACTCTGTGTGCAGGTGACAGTTAATGACTTATGTTCAGTATGTTTCACTCAATTTTTTTGGAACTACAGAGAAAGTTTCCAACAGGGCAAAGATTCTACGTACTACATACTTATTATTGTAAGCAACCTTAAGTTATTTGGTGGAATCATCTCAGCATGACACTTTCTTCATAACATAGTAGACTGTGTGCACCAGGTACTAACCTATGTACATATGCTTGTATTGCTTCAGAAGATGGAACGTTTTTACCACAGTATGAAGGCTGTATGTAGTATGATATTTAGTACCGACAGACCTTGGTTATTTTTAGTGAATAGTCTCTCTTTGGACAAATGTGGCATAGAGTGAACACTGTTCTTAATAGATACTTTTTAATACCCTGTGGTGTATTTCCCATGAGAGTTTCACTGTCTGCAAACAGTGTGGTACAGAGTAAACTCTCTCCATAGAGTAAACACTGTTTACAGTACCCTCTTTTCTGCTCATATCAACTTAATTTCTCAATGTAAGTTTGGTGACTATGAGGGGTTTTATATATATATATATATATATATATATATATATCCTACTGGCGACAGCCAGTACGTAGTTATATTTAGGACCAAAGTTTCCATAGCAAAAACATTTTTTGTTTTGCCAACAACTTTGGTGCCGCTTGACCAATCTTCAGAGCATTTTCAAAAAAGTCCCCATTTTGGTTCAGCTGCTGTGTTGAAAGTTTTGGAGTGATCCGTCAAGTGGGGGCCAAGAAAAAAGGGGGGTTCCAAAACGCATTTTCCCCATGTTATATCTATGGGGATTTTAAAATTTCTTGAACACAACTACAGCCCGAACCGCTGAAAGGAATTACACCAAATTTTGCAGAAAGCTAGATGTTGATCCAGAAAGAATACTTTTTGTGATTTGGTGTAAATCTGTTCAGGAGTTTCAGAGATATTTGAGTTTAAAAATATATAGATATCCGGGGAAGCGGGTCCTTGCAGTGGACTCATGGATCCTTCTGAAATTTGATTGGCTGCCAACACTTTAACGAGGAAGTTTTGGCAGCCAACTTGGGACTGGGCTTGAAGCTGTGTCCCACAAAAAAAGTAAAAAATAAAGAAAAGGGGGCAGTGTAGGAATACCCTGGCCTCCCAGATATGGTGGGGGGGGGTCCTACAGGGGTTAAAAGCCTTTTTTAAATTGAATTTTGCTACAAATTCACGGGTGGACCTGAGGAAAAATGTAAAAAGTCTGCATGTCTTTTTCATGAAGCCCCCGAGAGGGCCAAATCACGGGGGCAGTGTTTTATAATGATGCAGGGGTGCCCATGCGGCATCCCCGCACCCCGGGGACCACCAACTCCCTGGGCAAACATAAGTAAACTGATGTGGGGGGCCCGCACAGCCCCCCGTAGCCTCAGGGACCGCCACCTCCTCGGGGCTATTTATTAAATTATTGTGGGGGAGGACCGTATGGCCTCCCCTGCAGCCCCGGGGATGACCACCTCCTGGGGCTTTATGTCTAAAGAAAGCAGGGGGTGCGCGTACCACCCACAGCCCCGGGGACCGCCACCTCCCTGGGGCTTTAGCCAAAATAAATGCAGGGGGCACGCATTCCCCCCACAGCCCCGGGGACACCACCTCCGTGGGCCTTTAACTTTAATTTATGAGGAGCCGAGCGGACCCCTCCAGTCTCAGGGACCGCCACCTTCCCAGGGCAGATAACATAGAAATGTGGGGGGGCCCACATGGCCCCCCCACAGCCCTGGGGACCGCCACCTCTCAAGGGCTCAAATAATATAATGGAGGGGTCCGTTGCGGACCCCCAGCCCCGGGAACCACCACCTCCTTGGGACTAAAGTGAAGCCCCCCACTCCTGGAGCCAAAGATGGCCCTGGGGATCGCCACTCCCCAGGATCGGCTCCTGCTATGTCCCGGGGTGTGAACCCCGACACATAGCTGCTTGCTATTGCTTAGCAGGAGCTTTAACGCTCCCGCCTACCCATACCCTTTCAGCAAGCGAGAACATGCAGCCCCCCTCCCCAAACAAATATTAAAAATAAAAAAAGACCAGCAAGTTGCCGGAGGCCCTACCCGCTTTCTTCACCACTCTGCAAGCGCGCCTACTGGCGCACTCCTGGTTGAGGGATGAAGTCCCCTTAGGTCCAGAGGGTCCTTGGGGGCCAAAAAGCCCTCCAGTTACCTCTAGTGCGATTGCTGAGAGGTCTTCAGGGGCCACGCCCCCTTTCTCCATCACTCTGCAAACGTGCCTCCTGGTGCACTGCTAGTTGGGGGATGAAGTCCTCTTGGATGCTGAGGGTCCTTGGGGTCCAACAAGCCCACCTGTTACCTCCAGTAAGTCTCACACAGCCTGATTGCTGAGAGGACTTTGGGAGCCACACCCCCTTTCTCCACCACTCTGCAAATGCTCCTCTTGGCGCACTGCTGGTTAGGGTATGAAGTCCCCTTGGCTCCAGAGGGTCCTTGGTTGCCAACAAGCCCTCCTGTTACCCCCAGTAAGCCCCACACTGTGGGATTGCTGAGAGGTCTTTGGAGGCCACACCCCTTTTCTCTACCACTCTGCAAACGCACCTCCTGGTGCACTGCTGGTGGGGGGGGGGAATGAAGTCCCCTTTGCTGCTGAAGGTCCTTGGGGACCAACTACCCCTCCTGTTACCTCCAGTAGGTTCCACACAGCGGGATGGCTGAGAGGTTGTCAGAGGCCATGCCCCCTTTCTCCACCACTCTGCAAACACTCCTCCTGGCGCATTGCTGGTTGGGGGATGAGGTTCCCTTGGCTACAGAGGGTCCTTGAGGGACAACTACCCCTCCTGTTACCTCCAGTAAGTTCCACAGAGCGCGATTGGTGTGAGGACTTTAGAGGCCAAGCCCCCTTTCTCTACCATTCTGCAAGCGCGTCTCCTGGCACAATACTGGTTGGGGGATGAAGTCCTCTTGGATGCTGAGGAACCTTGTGGGCCAAGATGCCCTCCTGTTACCTCCAGTAAGTCCCTTACAGCGGGATACCTGAGACCTGGTCGGAGGCACAATCCCTTTCTACACCACTCTGCAAATGTGACTACCAGTTAAAAAAACCATAGAAATTTACTTAAAAAACCAAAGGTTACAGGGACATTATAGTTTGGAAATAGATTTTGAAAAACCTTAGAAATTCACTGACAAAAACAAAGTTTACAGGGACGTTATAGTTAGGAAATAGAATTAAAACAACCTTAGAAATTCACTGATGTTATAGTATTGTGAGATATTAAGAAGACAGACATTAGAGATACAATATGCCCACTTAGGATCAATCAGTAGACGATGATTATTTTTTATCGTGTATATTACATAAATGAACAGGTTTTTTATGAAATCGTGGCATTTTTATTGCAATTACATTTTACTCAACAAGGAATTGATGTACATTTAATTAAATGGAAGCCATAAAATAACACTTTTATGTTTTACAAACTGCCCACTTGGGCTGAATCACAATACTGAAATTTTAGCAATTTTGGTACCGGAGGAATTTAGAACAATGCAGATTGATTATAGGAGGAAAATAAAAGGAGAGAAAAAATTATCTTTTTCAATTTTATATTGTGCCATATTTATGGTCAAATTAAGTTTGAGTATTTTTTAAATATATATTTTATATACAAAATGCAAAATGTAATTAGATGTCTGTATATCGGTATTTGATACCCAAAAAGAACAGGTAGAGTCTGTTGTCACTTTTCATGAACAAGGCAGTGATGTGCCTTTAAATGTACAATGTAAGGTAACATGGTGCCTTTGTTTGTGAGCAAGGCTGCACGGCAGCCGAAACGCATCAGCAGGAGCACCAATGGCACTTTAAAATAAAAGAAACTTGAACTGCACCATCTTGATGTCGGCGGATTTGTTGTGCTTATACGTAAACGTCAGGAAAAGTATATTACAGAGGTTGCTGCCTACGTTATCAAAGCTGACATGCCCATCGATAAGGAGCACGGCGGCGGGCAGCAGTTGTGGATGAACGGAGGAGACGTATATATATATATATATTATCTACCGGCGGTCGCCAGTAGATAGTTATAGTTAGGACCTATTTTCCATAGGAAATCCGCAACATTCTATTTGAAATAACGTTGGCGCCGGTTGACGAATCTTCGCGAAAGTTTCCAACTTGTTGGGGCGCTCCGGTCCGCTCCTATCCTGAAAGTCTCGGGGTGATTTGTCAAGCGGGGGCCGAGAAAAAAGGGGGGTCCCAAAACGTGTTTTCCCCCTTCATTTTTCCATAGGAACCTTTAGTCGCAGCTACAGCCCGAACTGCTGAACGGAATTACACCAAATTTGGCAAAGAGGTAGCCCTTGGTTCAGTGTCGTGCCTTTTGCTTAAATGGTGTAAATCCGTTCAGTAGTTCCTGAGAAAATCAAAAGTAAAATCACATATATATCTGGGCGGAGCCTAACCACACATGTCATTGTGAGATCTGATTGGCTGTCAGCACTTCATCCTGGAATTGCTGGCAGCCATCTTGAGACCAATATACATGATAGTACCCCATTGAAATGCATTGTAGTGAATCAAAGATTTTGAGGGTTACCAAAAGGAGAACTATAAAGGGTGATAACAGACTTTAGTTACATTAGAATTCATTTGTTGATGGTACCATACTAATTTCAGGAATTGTGGCGTGTTCTAAGGTGATTTTACCCTGTGAAAAACCTTCTGCTGGGATATCATGAATCATGTTTGAGAGAAAACTATTTTCACATGCTTGTCCCATAGAGTTTTGGAAGGTGCTCCAGAAGCTAAAATGAGAGCATATTTTCTGTAAATTCACATTATCTTTCTCAGTCATGTGAGAATGAAGTCTGACATTCTCAGTAAAACATGTACATCCAACAAGGGCAGAGACTGTCAGTTGATTCCTTTGTGTTCTACTGCAGCTTCCCAGAGTGTTCTAAAGAACAACTAGAGTGCTAACAGCCTTACTTATGACAAAAGTATGGCACACCTGAAGCCATCTTGATTGGAATAAACTGGTAACACTTAAAACATTTAATTTAAAAAGGAACAAAATGATGGGGTTCATTTTGTCATAGAAATTATGGTTAGTGCTGTAGAAAGAAAAATTAGGACATGTTTCAAGTGTGATCTCAAATATCTTCCTGTTATATTTCAACAGGAGCAGCCTGTCAGTTGATGCCTTTGTGTTCTACTGCAGCTTCCCAGAGTGTTCTAAAGAACAACTAGAGCGCTAACAGCCTTACTTATGACAAAAGTATGGCACACCTGAAGCCATCTTAATTGGAATAAACCGGTAACACTTAAAACATTTAATTTAAAAAGGAACAAAATGAGGGGGTTCTTTTTGAAATAGAAATTATGGTTACTGCTGCAGAAAGAAAAATTAGGGCATGTTTTAAGTGAGATCTCAAATCCTCTTCTATTTCATTAGAAAATTCTGACATGCAGACTGAAACAATCACTTTCAATACCAGCAGCAGACTTCCAGTTAACTCCCTGGTGAGCAGTAGCTTTACTACAGTGATCTAATGAGCAACTAGAGTGCTAACATTCTGAATTTATGGCAAATGTGAGACACATCTGAATGCCTTCTTGATGGAATCAAAGTAAAAACTGAAAGCATTTCCTACTGAGGAGACTGCAGTAAATGAGGAAATTAGGAAACTTCATAACAAAAAGTCTTCCAAGATGGCCACCAGTGAAAAAAGAGCCCAAATGTAGCACAAATATTACCCAGATGTAGCCCACATATAGCCCAATGACAAAAGTGTGCAAAACACTTTTTATTTTTAGGTTTTTGCAGTTTTATGTAGTGCAGACTGGTCAGGTATTGGAGCGTTGCATCTTAAAACATGACCCCCCTACACTACAAAAACACCACTGCACTACCCTAAACCCTAAAACACTACCCCCAGCACGACCCCCTACACTACACAAGCACCACTGTACTATCCTAAACCCTAAAACACTACCTCCAGCATGACCCCCTACACTACACAAACACCACTGCACTACCCTAAACCCTAAAACACTAACGCCAGCACGACCCCCTACACTACCCAAACACCACTGCACTAACCTAAATCCTAAAACACTACCCCCAGCACGACCCCTACACTACCCAAACACCACTGCACTACCCTAAAACATGACCTCCTACACTACACAAACACCACTGCACTACCCTAAACCCTAAAACACTACCCCCAGCATGACCCCCTACACTACACAAACACCACTGCACTACCCTAAACCCTAAAACACTACCCCCAGCACGACCACCTACAATACCCAAACACCACTGCACTAACCTAAATCCTAAAACACTACCCCCAGCATGACCCCCTACACAACACAAGCACCACTGCACTACCCTAAAACCTAAAACACTACCCCCAGCACGACCCCCTACACTGCCCGAACACCACTGCACTGCCCTAAACCCTGAAACACCAGCCCCTGCACGACCCCTACACTGCCCGAACACCACTGCACTGCCCTAAACCCTGAAACACCATCCCCTTCATGACCCCCTACACTGCCCGAACACCACTGCACTGCCCTAAACCCTGAAACCCCACCCCCAGCACGACCCCTACACTGCCCGAACACCACTGCACTGCCCTAAACCCTGAAACACTACCCCCAGCAAGACCTCCTACACTGCCCGAACACCACTGCACTGCCCTAAACCCTGAAACATCACCCCCAGCAAGACCCCCTACACTGCCCGAACACCACTGCCCTAAACCCTGAAACACCACCCCCAGCACGACCCCCTACACTGCCTGAACACCACTGCACTGCCCTAAACCCTGAAACACCACCCCCAGCACAACCCCTACACTGCCCGAACACCACTGCTCTGCCCCAAACCCTGAAACACCAGCCCCAGCATGACCCCCTACACTGCCCGAACACCACTGCACTGCCCTAAACCTTGAAACACCAGCCCCAGCACGACCCCCTACACTGCCCGAACACCACTGCACTACCCTAAACCTTGAAACACCACCCCCAGCACGACCCCCTACACTGCCCGAGCACCACTGCACTGCCCTAAACCCTGAAACACCAGCCCCAGCACGACCCCCTACACTGCCCGAACACCACTGCACTGCCCTAAACCCTGAAACACCAGCCCCAGTACGACCGCCTACACTGCCCGAACACCACTGCACTGCCCTAAACCCTGAAACACCAGCCCCAGCACGACCCCCCTACACTGCCCGAACACCACTGCACTGCCCTAAACTGTGAAACACCAGCCTCAGCATGACCCCCTACACTGCCTGAACACCACTGCACTGCCCTAAACCCTGAAACACCACCCCCAGCATGACCCCCTACACTGCCCGAACAATACTGCACTGCCCTAAACCCTGAAACACCATCCCCAGCACGACCCCTACACTGCACGAACACCACTGCACTGCCCTAAACCCTGAAACACTACCCCCAGCAAGACCCCTACACTGCCCGAACACTAATGCACTGCCCTAAACCCTGAAACATCACCCCCAGCAAGACCCCCTACACTGCCCGAACACCACTGCCCTAAACCCTGAAACACCACCCCCAGCAAGACCCCTACACTGCCCGAACACCACTGCACTGCCCTAAACCCTGAAACACCACCCCCAGCACGACCCCCTACACTGCCCGAACACCACTGCTCTGCCCAAAACCCTGAAACACCAGCCCCAGCACGAACCCCTACCCTGCCCGAACACCACTGCACTGCCCTAAACCCTGAAACACCAGCCCCAGCACGACCGCCTACACTGCCCGAACACCACTGGACTGCCCTAAACCCTGAAACACCACCCCCAGCACGACCCCCTACACTGCCCAAACACCACTGCACTGCCCTGAACCCTGAAACAGCAGCCCCAGCACAACCCCGTACACTGCCCGAACACCACTGCACTGCCCTAAACCCTGAAACACCAGCCCCAGCACAACCGCCTACACTGCCCGAAAACCACTGCACTGCCCTAAACCCTGAAACACCACCCCCAGCAAGACCCCCTACACTGCCCGAACACCACTGCACTAAACCCTGAAACACCACCCCCAGCAAGACCACCTACACTGCCCGAACACCACAGCACTGCCCTAAACCCTGAAACACCACCCCTCAGCACGACACTCTACACTGCCCGAACACCACTGCACTGCCCAAAACCCTGAAACACCACCCCCAGCACGACCCCCTACACTGCCCAAACACCACTGCACTGCCCTAAACCCTGAAACACCACCCCTGCACGACCCCTACACTGCCGGAACACCACTGCACTGCCCTAAACCCTGAAACACCACCCCCAGCACGACCCCCTACACTGCCCGAACACCACTGCACTAAACCCTGAAACACCACCCCCAGCAAGACCACCTACACTGGCCGAACACCACTGCACTGTCCTAAACCCTGAAACACCAGCCCCAGCACGACCGCCTACACTGCCCGAACACCACTGCACTGCCCTAAACCCTGAAACACCAGCCCCAGCACGACCCCCCTACACTGCCCGAACACCACTGCACTGCCCTAAACCGTGAAACACCAGCCTCAGCATGACCCGTACACTGCCTGAACACCACTGCACTGCCCTAAACCCTGAAACACCAACCCCTGCACGACCCCCTACACTGCCCGAACACTACTGCACTGCCCTAAACCCTGAAACACCATCCCCAGCACGACCCCCTACACTGCACGAACACCACTGCACTGCCCTAAACCCTGAAACACTACCCCCAGCAAGACCCCCTACACTGCCCGAACACCACTGCACTGCCCTAAACCCTGAAACATCACCCCCAGCAAGACCCCCTACACTGCTCGAACACCACTGCCCTAAACCCTGAAACACCACCCCCAGCAAGACCCCTACACTGCCCGAACACCACTGCACTGCCCTAAACCCTGAAACACCACCCCCAGCACAACCCCCTACACTGCCCGAACACCACTGCTCTACCCAAAACCCTGAAACACCAGCCCCAACACGACCCCCTACACTGCCCGAACACCACTGCACTGCCCTAAACCCTGAAACACCAGCCCCAGCACGACCGCCTACACTGCCCGAACACCACTGCACTAAACCCTGAAACACCACGCCCAGCAAGACCACCTACACTGCCCGAACACCACAGCCCTGCCCTAAACCCTGAAACACCACCCCTCAGCACGACACCCTACACTGCCCGAACACCACTGCACTGCCCTAAACCCTGAAACACCACCCCCAGCACGACCCCCTACACTGCCCGAACACCACTGCACTGCCCTAAACCGTGAAACACCAGCCTCAGCATGACCCCCTACACTGCCTAAACACCACTGCACTGCCCTAAACCCTGAAACACCACCCCCTGCACGACCCCCTACACTGCCCGAACACTACTGCACTGCCCTAAACCCTGAAACACCATCCCCAGCATGACCCCCTACACTGCACGAACACCACTGCACTGCCCTAAACCCTGAAACACTACCCCCAGCAAGACCCCCTACACTGCCCGAACACCACTGCACTGCCCTAAACCCTGAAACATCACCCCCAGCAAGACCCCCTACACTGCCCGAACACCACTGCACTGCCCTAAACCCTGAAACACCAGCCCCAGCACGACCGCCTACACTGCCCGAACACCACTGCACTGCCCTAAACCCTGAAACACCACCCCCAGCACGACCCCCTACACTGCCCAAACACCACTGCACTGCCCTAAACCCTGAAACAGCAGCCCCAGCACAACCCCGTACACTGCCCGAACACCACTGCACTGCCCTAAACCCTGAAACACCAGCCCCAGCACAACCGCCTACACTGCCCGAAAACCACTGCACTGCCCTAAACCCTGAAACACCACCCCCAGCAAGACCCCCTACGCTGCCCGAACACCACTGCACTAAACCCTAAAACACCACCCCCAGCAAGACCACCTACACTGCCCGAACACCACAGCACTGCCCTAAACCCTGAAACACCACCCCTCAGCACGACACCCTACACTGCCCGAACACCACTGCACTGCCCTAAACCCTGAAACACCACCCCCAGCACGACCCCCTACACTGCCCGAACACCACTGCACTAAACCCTGAAACACCACCCCCAGCAAGACCACCTACACTGGCCGAACACCACTGCACTGTCCTAAACCCTGAAACACCACCCCCTGCATGACCCCCTTCACTGCCCAAACACCACTGCACTGCCCTAAACCCTGAAACACCACCCCCTGCCCGAACACCACTGCACTGCCCTAAACCCTGAAACACCACCCCTCAGCACGACACCCTACACTGCCCGAACACCACTGCACTGCCCTAAACCCTGAAACACCACCCCCAGCACGACCCCCTTCACTGCCCGAACACCACTGCACTGCCCTAAACCCTGAAACATCACCCCCAGCAAGACCCCCTACACTGCCTGAACACCACTGCCCTAAACCCTGAAACACCACCCCCAGCACGACCCCCTACACTGCCGAAACACCACTGCACTGCCCTAAACCCTGAAACACCACCCCCAGCACGACCCCATTCACTGCCCGAACACCACTGCACTGCCCTAAACCCTGAAACATCACCCCCAGCAAGACCCCCTACACTGCCTGAACACCACTACCCTAAACCCTGAAACACCACCCCCAGCAAGACCCCCTACACTGCCCGAACACCACTGCACTGCCCTAAACCCTGAAACACCACCTCCAGCACAACCCCCTACACTGCCTGAACACCATTGCTCTGCCCTAAACCCAGAAACACCAGCCCCAGCACGACCCCCTACACTGCCTGAACACCACTGCCCTAAACCCTGAAACACCACCCCCAGCAAGACCCCCTACACTGCCCGAACACCACTGCACTGCCCTAAACCCTGAAACACCACCTCCAGCACAACCCCCTACACTGCCTGAACACCATTGCTCTGCCCTAAACCCAGAAACACCAGCCCCAGCATGACCCCCTACACTGCCCGAACACCACTGCACTGCCCTTAACCCTGAAACACCAGCCCCAGCAAGACCCCCTACACTGCCCGAACACCACTGCACTGCCCTAAACCCTGAAACACCAGCCCCAGCATGACCCCCTACACTGCCCGAACACCACTGCACTGCCCTAAACCCTGAAACACCAGCCCCACCACCTACACTGCCCGAACACCACTGCACTGCCCTAAACCCTGAAACACCAGCCCCAGCACAACCCTGAAACACCACCCCCAGCACGACCCCCTACACTGCCCAAACACCACTGCACTGCCCTAAACCCTGAAACACCACCCCCTGCACCACCCCTACCCTGCCGGAACACCACTGCACTGCCCTAAACCCTGAAACACCACCCCCAGCATGACCCCCTACACTGCCCGAACACCACTGCACTAAACCCTGAAAAACCACCCCCAGCAAGACCACCTACACTGGCCGAACACCACTGCACTGCCCTAAACCCTGAAACACCACCCCCTGCACGACCCCCTACACTGCCCAAACACCACTGCCCTAAACCCTGAAACACCACCCCTAGCAAGACCCCCTACACTGCCCAAACACCACTGCACTGCCCTAAACCCTGAAACACCAGCCCCAGCACCACCACCTACACTGCCCGAACACCACTGCACTGCCCTAAACCCTGAAACACCAGCCCCAGCACAACCCTGAAACACCAGCCCCAGCACGACCCCCTACACTGCCCGAACACCACTGCACTGCCCTAAACCCTGAAACACCAGCCCTAGCACGACCCCTACACAGCCCGAGCACCATTGTACTGCCCTAAACCCTGAAACACCAGCCCCAGCATGACCCCTACACTGCCCGAACACCACTGCACTGCCCTAAACCCTGAAACACCACCCCCTGCACCACCCCCTACACTGCGCGAACACCACTGCACTGCCCTAAACCCTGAAACACCACCCCCTGCACCGCCCCCTACACTGCCTGAACACCACTGCCCTAAACCCTGAAACACCACCCCTGCACGACCCCTACACTGCCCGAACACCACTGCACTGCCCTAAACCCTGAAACACCACCCCCAGCAAGACCCCTACACTGCCTGAACACCACTGCCCTAAACCCTGAAACACCACCCCAGCACGACCCCCTTCACTGCCCGAACACCACTGCACTGCCCTAAACCCTGAAACACCACCCCAGCACGACCCCCTTCACTGCCCGAACACCACTGCACTGCCCTAAACCCTGAAACATCACCCCCAGCAAGACCCCCTACACTGCCTGAACACCACTGCCCTAAACCCTGAAACACCACCCCCAGCAAGACCCCCTACACTGCCCGAACACCACTGCACTGCCCTAAACCCTGAAACACCACCTCCAGCACAACCCCTACACTGCCTGAACACCATTGCTCTGCCCTAAACCCAGAAACACCAGCCCCAGCACGACCCCCTACACTGCCTGAACACCACTGCCCTAAACCCTGAAACACCACCCCCAGCAAGACCCCCTACACTGCCTGAACACCACTGCACTGCCCTAAACCCTGAAACACCACCTCCAGCACAACCCCCTACACTGCCTGAACACCATTGCTCTGCCCTAAACCCAGAAACACCAGCCCCACCACCTACACTGCCCGAACACCACTGCACTGCCCTAAAGCCTGAAACACCAGCCCCAGCACAACCCTGAAACACCACCCCCAGCACGACCCCCTACACTGCCCAAACACCACTGCACTGCCCTAAACCCTAAAATACTCCCCAGCATGACCCCCTACACTACCCGAACACGACTGCACTGCCCTAAACCCTCAAACGCTCCCCCAGCACGACCCCCTACACTACCCGAACACCACTGCACTGCCCTAAACCCTAAAACACTCTCCCCAGCACGACCCCCTACACTACCCGAACACCACTGCACTGCCCTAAACCCTAAAACACTCCCCCAGCACGACCCCGTACACTACCCAAACACCACTGCACTGCCCTAAACCCTAAAACACTACCCCCGCATGACCCCTACACTACCCAAACACCAATGCACTACCCTAATCCCTAAAACACTACCCCCCACGACCCCCTACACTACCCAAAGACCACTGCACTACCCTAAACCCTAAAACACTACCCCCGCACGACTCCCTACACTACCCAAAGACCACTGCACTACCCTAAACCCTAAAACACGACCTCCTACACTACCCGAACACCACTGCACTGCCCTAAACCCTAAAACACTCCCCCAACACTCCCCCTACACTACCCAAAAACCACTGCACTGCCCTAAACCCTAAAACACTCCCCCAGCACGACCCCCTACACTACCCAAACACCACTGCACTACCCTAAACCCTAAAACACTACCCCCAGCAGTACCCCTTCACTACCCAAACACCATTGCACTACCCTAAACCCTAAAACACTACCCCCAGCAGTCCCCCCTACACTACCCAAACACCACTGCACTACCCTAAATCACTACCCCAGCACGACCCCCTACACTACCCAAACACCACTGCACTACCCTAAACCATAAAACACTACCCCCAGCACGACCCCCTACACTACCCAAACACCACTGCACTACCCTAAACCCTAAAACACTACCCCCAGCACGACTCCCTACACTACCCAAACACCACTGCACTACCCTAAACCCTAAATCTACCCCCAGCATGACCCCCTATACTACACAAACACCACTGCACTACCCTAAACCCTAAAACACTACCCCCAGCACGACCCTCTTCACTACCTAAACACAACTGCACAATTTGTTACAGGCGTTGCAACGCAGGCCTGTGGTGCTTACTGGAAGTACCTGGTGGGCTAGTTGGGCCCCAGGGACCCTCAGGATTCAAGGTGACCTAATCCCCCAACTTAAAACGCTCCACGGGGCGCGTTTGCACAGTGGTGAAGGGAGGGGCGGGGCCTCAGGTGACATGTGCGCAAACACGCCCTGTGGTGCGTTTTAAGTTGGGGAATTAATTCCCTTTGAATCCTGAGGGACCCTGGGGCCAACTAGCCCACCAGGTACCTTCAGTAAGCACAACAGAGTTGCGTTGCAGAGAGGTGAAAAAGGTGCGTGGCCTCGGAACGCCTCTCTGCAACTCAGCTCTGTGGTCCTAACTGTAGGTACCTGGGGGCTAGTTGGGCCCCAGAGACCCTCAGGATTCAAGGGGACTTAATCCCGCAACTTAAAACGCGCCATGGGCGCGTTTGCACACATGTCACCTCGGGCCCCCTCCCTTCACCACTGTGCAAACGCGCCCTGTAGCGGGTTTTAAGAGTTAGTTTTAATCCCCTGCCCTATTATGTACTAGGGACTTGCAGAGGAGGTCATGCTAATCACAGGGGTACCCCAACGCATAGTGTTCCCTAGTGTATGTAGGTGTTTTCACTGTATTCTAAGTGTCTTTTAGCATAGCATTGGCTCTGGTTAGTCAGAGTCAGTTACCACCAGTACCCGTCTGAAAAAGTTGTGGGCACAGGATGATTTTGCAACAAGGCCTGTTTCTGCTCCTCTGTTGGTTCTTTCTGCACATCTTTTGCTTCTTTCTGTGCGTTTTTTCTTCTTTCTTCACATGTCCTACCTCTGTAGGCATAGTTAGAAACTAGCATTTAAAAACCTTTGAAATTCACTTAAAAATCATAGGTTTCAGGCACGTTATAGTTAGAAATTAGCATTTAAAAAACGTTTGAAATTCACTGAAAAACCATAGGTTTCAGACACGTTATAGTTAGAAATTAGCATTTAAAAAACCTTTGAAATTCACTGAAAAAACCATAGGTTTTAGGGACAGTTATAGTTAGTTGGACATTTCACTCGTACAAAACCATAGAAATTCCCCGTTATAGTTAGTTCAGCTAACTATAACTCGCGCCCCGCAATGCACTGCTGATGACGTCACATATTACATCACTCATGACATGGTCAGTGACATCACTGATGACATCACTGATGACATCTCAAATGACATCACTGATGACATCATCCATGTGATAATTTCATGCATCTTCTCACACCCTAATATAACTTTTGATACACCCACTCTAAATTACAGACTGCCATTCTCAAAACCATAGACACTCCAACACCAAAAACTACATACCCACTCACTGATTCTTAGGTCTACACACACATCCTCTCACTCACCCGTACAGTCACTCATACTTACAGTCACTCAGTACAGGACTATCATATGCACTCATACACCTATATAAACACTCACACACCGCCACTCATCCATAGAGGTACTCACACACCTAGTCAGTCATGGAAAAAATTAATCACACACCCATTTACTCACCTATACAGTTATACACAGACCAGCTCACTTACTCATACAAATACTAGCACATTCTTACGCTCTTATACAATAACTGATACAAGCACACACGCATACATACAGCCACTCTCACTAACACACACTCTCACTTATAGCCATTTAAATACTCTAACACACATATATACTGCCTTTTACATATGTAGTTACTCGCACATGTACCACTGAGATATACATTCACTCACTAACACACCCATACACACACTCACCCACCCAAGCAGTCCATCACAGATGCACTCTTGAAATCATGCACCCAGTGAATCACCCACTCACACATCTATGTACAGAGTCACACACACCCCACCCACACAAACACTCAGGCAGCCATACAGATACTCTGGAGAACCAATCAATAACCCATATAGACACTCATGTAGCTATTCACAAATCCATGCATCCACTTACACACCAACAAACAGACGGATACAGACATTCACACAGTTTAGTCACTAACCCATGCATTCAGTAAGATACGTTTAATCACTCACTTGTAGAGTCAGTCACTCACGTACTAAATCATCCATTCAGACACTTATACACCCACTCATGCTTCAATACGCCTTTCCCTATATATATTAAACATATTTAAACTTTACAGAAACACACAGTCACTGGATGATGTCATCAGAGATGTCATCAGTGATATCATTTGAGATGTCATCAGTGATGTCATCAGTGATGTCATCAGTGATGTCACTGACCATGTCATGAGTGATGTAATATGTGACGTCATCAGCAGTGCATTATGGGGCGCGAGTTATAGTTAGCTGAACTAACTATAACGGGGGAATTTCTATGGTTTTGTACGAGTGAAATGTCCAACTAACTATAACTGTCCCTAAAACCTATGGTTTTTCAGTGAATTTCAAAGGTTTTTTAAATGCTAATTTCTAACTATAACGTGTCTGAAACCTATGGTTTTTTCAGTGAATATATATATATATATATATATATATATACACACACAAGTTACATAGATGTGGAACAGTAAATAAGTCTATACTTACCTATTTATACTTTTCTCTACGACATTCTTACTACAATATTTTTGTAGAGCAGCATTTTGTACTTAATATTCTGACACACAACTGATTTTCCAGGGATGTTTATATGTGGCCAAAATGTTTCCATGCACATTTACTTCAGCATTAGCAAAGGTCCAGGGTACAATGCATTGCAGTGACAATTTGAATCTTATATTTAATTATTCCATCAGCTGTGAAAGTATAACATTTCTGGATGTGAAAGTGTACATAGCAAACAATAACCTGGCAACATCACTTTTTAGGAAGCAAACAGCAGGCAATGCGGTATTGCATGCATCAAGTTCTCATCCGCCGCATCTTATACACAGCGGGCCTGATTCACAGAACTAACTTACGTCAAAAACGTAAACGTAAACGTAAAGTTAGTGCTTTTTAGGTATTCACAGAATACACTTACTCATTTTGGTATTCACAGAATGAACTTACTCATTTCGGTATTCACAGAAGTTAGTAGTCCTAAAGTTAGGACTACTAACTTCTGTGAATACCGAAATGAGTAAGTTCATTCTGTGAATACCAAAATGAGTAAGTGTATTCTGTGAATACCTAAAAAGTACTAACTTTACGTTTACGTTTATGTTTTTGACGTAAGTTTGTTCTGTGAATCAGGCCCCCTATCCCCTACGGGGAGATGCTGAGAATTAGGCGAATTTGTAGTGAGGAAAAGGACACACAGGAAAAACAAAGGGAGTGCAAGAACAGATTCCTCCAAAGAGGTTACAAATCGAGAACAATTGATGCAGCAATATTGAAATCAAGCAGTAGAGCCAGGCAAGATCTATTACAATACAGATCAAAACCCCAGGGAGCAATAGAGGTTACATCTAATGAGCCAACACGACTAATACTAGCGTATTCTAGACAGGAAGGACAGATTAGATCTATCATAAGATGCAACTGGCCAATAATATTAGGAGACCCAGTCATAGGAGGGCTACTTCCTAAAAAGCCAGCAATAACATTCAGGAGAACAGCGTCAATGGGTAATGCCTTGGTTAAAAACAGTCCAGAAGATCTAGATCCAGGCACTTGGCTAACAGCTAGGAAGGGATTCTACAGATGCTCCAGCTGTAAGGCCTGCCTATTTGGAATAAACACGACGTCCTACAAAACAGCTTTTAGTGACCACACCCATTTGATTAATCAATATCTGTCCTGCAAAACAGAATTTGCAGTATATGCACTAGTTTGTAGCTGCAACTTGTATTACGTAGGCAGTACAAAACTGGCAGTACACAAAAGGATACTGCAACACACACGCGCCATTTTAAACAACGACCCAAGCTACCCAGTTGCCAGGCATTTTAAGGATAAACACAAGAGCAGTCTGAAACATTTCAATTATTTTGTTTTGGACGCAGTGCCACCAAACAGGAGAGGAGGCAACAGGGAGGCCAAACTTAGGCGCTTAGAAACAAGGTATATCCTAGAAATGGATACGAAGCACCCTGGAGGACTCAACACTAGTGAAGATATGTACACATATCTCTAAACATCCATAAGACGGTACTAACACAGAAAGAACAATTGAATATCCGTGCCGCCATATTGTCATAAAATTGAAAATTGTATATAGTCAATTTTATACATTGCAATTCATACCTGTATATTTTACCTTGGCATTTTATAAATTCAACTACAGTTTATATTTATATCTTAAGGTGGATAATAGGGTAGCATTATTACAACATATTTGAATAACAACCTGGAATGAACTTTATCAATAGGAGTTTTTAATTGTTACAATTGTTTTATTTTAGCCTATTTATCTGATTTTACTGGGTTGAAATGATTTTATATAATATTTATATACTATATATCCTCATTTGTGGGAATCAACCGTGTATAACAGATAGCTATCCATCAATCTAGGCTTTTCGATAAACGCAGATTGATCAAACTCTATAAGTCACAACGGTTATGATAAGGTGTGGCACCTTAAAATGGATAACGGCATTAGCCAATACTTTTTCGCTGCTAGATGTTTTTGCACTGAACTTATGCACTATAATTGCACTATCTTGCACATATAGATATTACTTAGACTTGCACATAGGGAATGGAGGTATGTTTTGCACTAATCACTTTATTTTAGAAATAGCAGAACAATGGACGGTACAATTGCTAGGACACAAACAAAAAGTGGTAAATAGTGGATTTTATGTATTTAAACATGTATTTTATCCTGGATTTTAGCCATGAAGAATCTAATTTTGTTTTATCCTAGTATTTAAAGAACATAGATATTATATCTGTTACAAATGCATTTAAGCATGCATTAATGAAAACAGTGATGTATGTTTTCTATGTCTATTGCTGCTAAATTTGCACAGTCACTTTAAAAGGGGAATCTCCGCCCCAAGGCGCTGACATGTGATCAAGGCCGTTGATCGGCCGAAACGCATCATGGCGACATGGTGATTGCTGAATAAAAGATAACCGGCACGATAATTGGGTCTGCTCTCGTCCTTCCGCATACACGAAACGTCGGACGAGCTTTCTGAAATATATATATATATATATATATATATATTATCTACTGGCGGTCGCCAGTAGATAGTTATAGTTAGGACCTATTTTCCATAGGAAATCCGCAACATTTTATTTGAAATAACGTTGGCGCCGGTTGACGAATCTTCGCGAAATTTTCCAACTTGTTGGGGCGCTCCGGTCCGCTCCTATCCTGAAAGTCTCGGGGTGATTCGTCAGGCGGGGGCAGAGAAAAAAGGGGGGTCCCAAAACGTGTTTTCCAAATTCATTTTTCCATAGGAACCGTTCATCGCGGCTACAGCCCGAACTGCTGAACGGAATTACACCAAATTTGGCAAAGAGGTAGCCCTTGGTTCAGACTCGTGCCTTTTGCTTAAATGGTGTAAATCCGTTCAGTAGTTCCTGAGAAAATCAAAAATAAAATCACATATATATCTTTGGCCGCGTAGGGTCCGCGCACCCTCCCGATCACGAGCTGTATGCTAATTGGCTGTCAACACTCCAAATCAGGAAGTGTTGGCAGCCATCTTGTTCCTTGGTAGAACCGGGGCCAACTAGCCCACCAGGAACCTCCAGTATGCGCCAGGGGGCTGCATTGCAGAGAGGTGTTCTGAGGCCACGCCTCTTTTTACACCTCTCTGCAACGCAGCTCTGTGGCGCTTAATGGAGGTAGCTGGTGGGCTAGTTGCACCCCAGGGACCCTCAGGATTCAAGGGAGTTAATCCTCCGACTTAAAACGCGCCACGGGGCGCGTTTGCATAGTGGTGAAGGGAGGGGCGGGGCCTGAGGTGACATGTGTGCAAACATGCCCTGTGGCGTGTTTTAAGTTGGGGGATTAAGTCCCCTTGAATCCTGAGGGTCCCTGGGGTCCAACTAGCCCACCAGGTACCGCCAGTAAGCGCCACAGAGCTGCGTTGCAGAGAGGTGTAAAAAGGGGCGTGGCCTCGGAGCGCCTCTCTGCAACTCAGCTCTGTGGTCCTAACTGTAGGTACCTGGTGGGCTAGTTGGCCCCTAGGGACCCTCGGGATTGAGGAGGAATTAATTCTCCAACTTAAAACGCGCCACAGGGCGTGTTTGCAGACATGTCACCTCAGGCCCCACCCCCTTCCTTCACCATTGTGCAAATATTCCTCTAAAATCAGCCGAACTACGAATTCCGATTTACTCACCTGTTATCAGGAGAGACCTCAGTGCTGCATCTTTGAGCCCAGTACTGATCCTGAAAAGTAATTCTAACCGTACTTACCAGTAACTTGAATTTCCTTCCATAGGCTAACATTGACTGGTTTCACTTGGAAATTCTTCTAAGTGTCGATTTTTGAAACGTACAAATATTCCTCTAAAATCAGCCGAACTACGAATTCCGATTTACTCAACTTTTATCAGGAGAGACCTCAGTGCTGCGTCTTTGAGCCCAGTACTGATCCTGAAAAGTAATTCTAACCGTACTTACCAGTAACTTGAATTTCCTTCCATAGGCTAACATTGACTGGTTTCACTTGGAAATTCTTCTAAGTGTGGAGTTTTGGAACTTTATAATATTCCTCTAAAATCAGCTGAACTACGAATTCCGATTTACTCACCTGTTATCAGGAGAGAACCCAGTGCTGCATCTTTTAGCCCAGCACTGACCCTGAAAAGTAATTCTAACCGTACTTACCAGTAACTTGTATTTCCGTCCAAAGGAATCCATTGTCTGGTTTTCAGCAGAAAAGTTTCAAAGTGTCAATTTTCACAAACTACAAATATTCCTTAAAAAGCGCCTGTATGACTTAAACGCATTCTTTCAACTGTTTACAGGAGATGCACCAGTGCTGGATCCAGGATCCAACACTGAGTAAGAAAAAGTCACGATAACACTACTTACCTGCTAAGTGAATTTCCTCCCATAGGATAACATTGGTGATTCTATGTGAAAAAGTTTCTAAGTGTCAACTTTTAAAATACAATAATATTCCTTAAAAATCACTACTGTAACCAAAACGCTTTTACTCAACTGTTTACAGGAGATGTCCCAGGACTGAATCTAGGATCCAGTCCTGTGGTTAGAAAAGTAATCCATAAAGTAACTAATTGCATTTAACTAGAAATTCACATTGAGCTCAATGTTGCATTGTGTTTGAAATTGTGTTGCCCATTGCAACAACTGTAACTACTGTACTTAAAAGTCTATTGCCTATTTGCAAAGTATTTAAACTAAAGTAATTCATTCTGAGAAAGTATATTTTGTAATGTAATGTATAATGTAATTACAATGTAATTTAAAAAATAAAATATCTAAAAATAAATAGTTTAAAAAAATGTAGTAAATCAGTATCAAAAAATAAATATAACAATTAATACATTTAAAAATTGTCATTTACAAAACCTTTGAAATTCACTGAAAAAAACCATAGGTTTCAGACATGTTATAGTTAGGAATTAGCATTTAAAACACCTTTGAAATTCACTGAAAAAACCATAGGTTTCAGGCACGTTATAGTTAGAAATTAGCATTTAAAAACCTTACAAATTCACTTAAAAAACCATAGGTTTTAGGGACAGTTATAGTTAGTTGGACATTGCACTTGTACAAAACCCGTGAAATTCCCCCGTTATAGTTAGTTCAGTTAACTATAACTCGCGCCCCCGCAATGCACTGCTGATGACGTCACATATTACATCACTCATGACATCGTCAGTGACATCACTCATGACATCACTGATGACATCTCAAATGACATCACTGATGACATCACTGATGACATCATCCATGTGATAATTTGATGCACCTCCTCACACCCTAATATAACCTTTGATACACCCACTCTAAATTACAGACTGCCATTCTCAAAACCATAGACACTCCAACACCAATAAATACATACCCACTCACTGATTCTTAGGTCTACACACACATCCACTCACTCACCCGTACAGTCACTCATACTTACGGTCACTCAGTACAGGACTATCATATGCACTCATACACCTACATAGACACTCACACACCGCCACTCATCCATAGAGGTACTCACACACCTAGTCAGTCATGCAAATAATTAATCACACTGCCATTTACTCACCTATAAAGTTATACACACACCAGCTCACTTACTCATACAAATACTAGCACATTCTTACGCTCTTATACAATCACTGATACAAGTGCACACTTATCCATACAGCCACTCTCACAATCACACACTCTCACTTATAGCCATTTATATACTCCAACCAACATATATACTGCCTTTCACATATGTAGTTACTCACACATGTACCACTAAGATATACATTCACTCACTAACACACCCATACACACACTCACCCACCCATACAGACCATCACAGATGCACTCTTGAAACCATGCATCCAGTGAATCACCCACTCACACATCTATGCACAGAGTCACACACACCCCACCCACACAAACACTCAGGCACCCATACAGATACTCAGACAACCAATCAATAACTCATATAGACACTCATGTAGCTATTCACAAACCCATGCAGCCACTTATACAGCAACAGACAGACGGATACAGACATTCACCCAGTTTAGTCACTAACCCATGTATTCAGTAAGATACGTTTAATCACTCACTTATAGAGTTAGTCACGCACCTACTAAATCATCCATTCACACACTTATACACCCACTCATTCTTCAATACGCCGTTCCCTATATATATTAAACATATTTAAACTTTACAGAAACACACAGTCACTGGATGATGTCATCAGTGATGTCATTTGAGATGTCATCAGTGATGTCATCAGTGATGTCACTGACCATGTCATGAGTGATGTAATATGTGACGTCATCAGCAGGGCATTGCGGGGGCGCGAGTTATAGTTAGCTGAACTAACTATAACGGGGGAATTTCACGGGTTTTGTACAAGTGCAATGTCCAACTAACTATAACTGTCCCTAAAACCTATGGTTTTTTCAGTGAATATATATATACACAAGTTACATAGATATGGAACAGTAAATAAGTCTATACTTACCTATTTATACTTTTCTCTATGACATTCTTACTACAATATTTTTGTAGAGCAGCATTTTGTACTTAAAATTCTGACACACAACTCATTTTCCAGGGATGTTTATATGTGGCCAAAATGTTTCCATGCACATTTACTTCAGCATTAGCAAAGGTCCAGGGTACAATGCATTGCAGTGACCTAGATTTAAAAGTTCACGCACACCTCATTCACATTGTGTGCAGCGGCGTCAGTTGATTTCTCACTGTGCTTTCTGGTGAGAAACAGTTACCTGAGGCAAAGGTCCTAGGAAAAATACCAGCAGAAGGTTGGAGGGGTAAATGAGGGAGATTGAGTCAAAAATGTACATACTCTGTTACCTGTGTAAAGTTGAAATGCTTGCATGTCCCTTACACTTTGTCTTCATTTTCCTCAAGTTTTAAAATGACTTTAAGTAAGTCAAACAAACAAAAGAACAGGAACAATCTTTCTAAAAAAACTACTTGAGAAGAAGTTTGCACAAATTGTAACCTTTTCGACAACCAGTGGTGACTGGTAATTATAGCAGAGAGGGTGGGCCACACATACACACTCAATTATAACCATGCATTTACACACGTGCATACACACCCATACACAACACTCACTCACACATTCATACATACACACATGCATGCACCGAATATTCAAAAACATAAAATGCACTTGCGCTGCAGCTCGGGAGCGAAGCCTCGGAGGTCCCAGGAGAGTTGGGACTGCTGCAGCAGTCCCTCACATGTCACAGAGTGGGATGGGGTCAGTGAGGCTGCTGACTCCACCCTACTCTGTGACACATGGCCCTGGCCACTTCAGGACTTGAAACTGAAGTGGCCAGGTCTGAGGCAATTGTTGACACTACCCCTCGTCATGAGGGGTAGGGGCTTGAGGCACTTTTGTCAGGCTGAGGAGATCACGTCCACAGGACTGTGAAATTCTCAGCCTGGCAAAGTTCGGATCAGGCTGCCAGGTGCCTGCTCATTTAGCGCATGTCCAGCTCCTGTCTGCCTGGCCTGAACGAAAAGAGTGTCTGTCAGGCTGACCTTTGCTCAGCCTGTCCTTTGCTCAGCCTAACATGCACTCTTCCTTTTCGTGAAAAAAAGTGGGGGGCGTGGCCCCTCTGACCATACGGATGGGCTGCAAGTCTCTACTACAATACCCGCACGTACAAAGTTGAAAAATCAGCAATCTTAGCAAAGTGAGAACTGTAACAACTTTACCCAAATTTTGTGAGCAAAACTCAAACGTTGGCCACCGCTATCTGCACCACAACCACAACAATTTTAAGTAAGCTCAGCTTTCCTGCACAGTATTGTCTGCTTTGGGGTCAGTCTTGTTTGCGCTGGAAGTAGGGGTCTGGGGGAGGGCTGCAGCACCCCCAGAAATAATCATGCAAGGTAAATGAGCAATAGAGATGCCTTTAAATGTGTTTATCTTGTCACATTGGCTGCATGTGCAACTACAAAGGTCAAATGTCACACTATGTCTTCTGACAAATTGCTGCTTATTTAGAAACTGATGTGTACTTTTGTTTCTCTGACTGCAAAGTGAGAGGATTTTGTAAAAGTTATCTAGGTGACAATCCTGCTTTGGCACAAAAAGTTAAAGTAAAGCCTTTAGAATGTCAGTTTTTTCCTATTACCCATTTAAATACCAAATGAACTATAGCATATTTCAAATTATATCAGCAATTAGGAAAGCCAAATGAGGCTCATTTTTTGCAAATCTGAAGAGTGATGGAAACAAAGTTTTTCATAGGATCAAAGCAAATCAAGACACTTTACTTGGTAATGTGCAAATGATAAATATTAGTTGAAGCTCAATTGCCATGCATTATCATTTTTATGCTATTTAGTTTTTTCCAGTACAACTGTCTGTCTATGCAAATTTAGTGACCGTTTCAATGGAAGATGTGCTTTCTGTAGATGACAGTGCACTACTTCACCAGTGCTGCCAAATGCACCACCAGCTACATACCACACCCTTACCAATCTCCTGCTGAATTGGCATGGCTCATATTCTATGCTTGTGTTTTTTTGTGAGACGCTTGGATTTTTCACAGTCCCTATGACTATAGTGTTATACATTAATGGCAGCACCCCCTCCCTCTGAAAATGGTTCGAGACCCAATGAATCTTATAGTAAAATAGCTCATATTGCGCTGTACAAATATTCACGTTCAGTTTTCGCTGTAAAAACGATAAACGTGTAAAATAAAACATGAAAAAGAATGACAAAAGTGTATGGATTTTTTGCTTATTTGAACAACTTGCACTGAAGCAACATGCCCTAAAGAGGATTCAGAGTTGAGCGCATAACATGTGATTACAAAAAAATATACAAAAATCCAGATAACAAAATCACTGTCTGGTCTTTAAATACAAACCAGAGTAGAATAAGGTAGCAACAAATTCAATCCTTCAAATAGTAAAAGATTAGAAAGGCAGGGGTTCTAGTAGTAAAAAGATATTTGGGAAAACGTTAGAATTTAGATCCTCACGTTGTTAAGTTTTGATCCAAAAAGTATTCACCTTCTTTCATTAAAAGTTGTTTTTTTTAGAAGTTGTAGGCCCAGCAGGTAACTTCACTACACAATAAAAAAACAGAGGGGCATATTCACGAGGAAGTGGTGGTGAGAGGCGTCAGCCTCCTTTGCTTAACGCCTCTCACCGCCACTTCGGAAACGCCAGGGTGCACCCTATTCTCAAGAATGTGGTGCAGCCTGGCCTTTGCCCCTGCGACGGCGCTAAGTCCCACAACTTAACGCCAATGCAGGCACCCTTGCACCAGAGTGCAAGGGTGTCTGTGAGCAGGGAGGTTTGTTTATGTACAGGAAGGTGTCCCTTCCTGCACATAAACAAACCTAAAATGCCGTTTAGTAACTTACATGTGTGCTGCTTCATGCAGGAAGGGACACCTTCCTGTACATAAACAAACCATGGCATTTCGCTATTTCCATGTGTGCTGTACAAGGCAGCACACATGGAAAGATCAAAAACGAGGAGAAATTAAGCATTTCTCCTCGTTTCGCCACCTTAAGACCAGGATTTTTCTGGTCTTAAGTTCGGCGCTGCCACCTATTATCGCCGCCCTTGATAATAGGTGGCAGCGTCGAATTCAATGGGTGTTGCGGTGGTACGCCCACCGCAACACCCACTGCACGCCCCCTTTCATGCTACGTTTAGCGTGAAAGGGGCCCTATTCTCAAGGCAGCGCTAAGCCACTTAACGAACTTTAAGCCACGTTAAGTGGGTTAACGCTGCCTTGAGAATAGGGCGCTGGCCCTATCGCCACGGGAACGTCAAAAAAAGTGACGTTCCCGTAGCGATAGGGGCTTGAGAATATGCCCCAGAGAGTTCGTCTTATCCTACAACATAAAGAAATACGTTTATTATTGTTAACTATAAGTTCCCCCGCCTTTGGCTATGGAATTTAGCTGTAGGAAGGCCTCCCACCCAACCCTCCTCCACTTTTCCTGTTCACTGGGAAGGATCACAGGGTGCTCTCTGGCATGGTTGGTGTATCTGGTGTCTCAACGTTCCTGGCTTCCTGAGGCTGCCTGTAGTCCTCTGTGGTTGGTGTGTGCCGTTGTTTGTCTCTGGAGGTTCACAGAAGCAAACAGTCATTCTTCTGGTAAGGTCTTTCCATGAGTTCTGCTCTGCAAGGACTGGCTGTGCTTTCAGAATGGTCAGGATCGACTCATGTGGCAACCCTTGGGAAATTGCAATTCACTTGGCAGCATTGGCTCTGAAGCATGCAATTCAGTTCCACTTTTTGATGGGGTTCCCTCCTTCCTGCTTGTGCTACTTCTGGTCTTCTTGCAGTAGTCGTAATGTGCCTGTAGTCAGGGATTTGCATGTTCTTTTGCAGTGGCTTGTGCTGCATGGGTACTCCTGCACGGGCTCTTCAGCCCACTAATCTATTTCAGTTTAGTGGAAGTGGCACTTTGTCTGTGTTACCCAGTGACACAGCGTGCCACAGTGGGTGTTTCGTGTGTTTCATAGTGAAACATATATTTTTGCATAAACTGCAGTTTTATTGGATCAAGCTTTACCACATGACGAGGCCCAAGTAGACCGGAATCAATCTGGGATTTCTTGTTCTCTCTGGAGGGAGTCTAGACTGGGACTTTCAGCAGGACTTTTCCTATTGCAGCAGCACCAAAACTGATTTGCATATTGCTGGTTTCTAGATAGAGTTGCGTAGTAGGAGACAACTGTGGCCTGAAATGCACCAGCAAGAGATCACCAGTCACTAAGATCAATTCAATCATTCAATCCCTCACATTATTGTATTTCAGTGGAAACCCTAAGAATGAAGGGTATCCCAAGCGAAGGGTACTGTGCTTACCATGATACAGCAGACAAGTTAAATCTTACTGATAAGGAGTAAGTTAGCCAAAACTGATATGAGGTTGCTTACACATCTGTTTGAGAGTACTTAGCCTGTAAGTTCAGACTGGGCTCATTGTTTGGATTGAAGCCCTGAGCAACTGACTGTGACTGAGATTATGTCAAGCATGCCTTTACTCATCTTGTTGTTTGTTGTAGTAGATAGCCTTACGGTGATGGGTATACCCAGAAACAAATGCCATGTATATTGGATTCACTAAAAGTGGTCATAATTTGCACAATTTGCGCACCGCCTTTTGGCAAATCCAATTGCATTTTGAGAACCGACCTATGTAGTAATAGGTTGGTTTAAAAAATACTGCATTGCAGTGGTTTGCAATCCAAACTGCCTCAGAAATATTAATGAGTTAGGTCGCAAATTGCAGCCCACTATGATTCGCTGACATCACAGTGATGATGACCTGCTGGGGATCAGAAGACCACCATGTCTGTGATTGCTTTTAGATAAAGTAACTTTTTTTTTAATGCAGGCTGTTTTTCTTCAAGGACAATGAGATGCATCTACAAAAAAAGAGAAAAGTTTGCAAAACTATTTTTTATGAGTGGTCAGGGGTTCCATGGTCCACTGCCTACTCTGAAAAGTGTTTTTTGGAACATCCACAAAGGGGAGGGGGTCCCCTGTGACCCATTCCCATTTGCGGACACGTTACTGGGGCTATCCTCTCCTTTGAGGTGTCAGTAAAATATTAATGTTTTGCAACCTCATTTCAGTCGCAAAACATTAATACTTACCATAAGGAATCACTATTTGGAAGATATGCTAACACACACCTTCCAGCAAGCAATTCTGTATAATTTTCTAAACCCATTTTGCGATTTGGTAACATGTTACTAAATCCCTAAATGGGTTTAGTACATTAGAAATCTACATTTTCTTGTTGTAAAACCTGCAAATTACAGAATCCCAGGGTTTGTGACAAGAAAATGTGTTAGTAAATCTGGCCCTAGGTCCTGGACTCGCTGTGCCTACATGGGACTCAAACTACACTTCACTGATAAGTCCTAAGTAGGCTGAATCTTGTCTAGGGTAGCTTGTGCACATCTGGCTGGACTGTTCCTGTTGGAGCAGGACCAAGACCTATATGAATATGGGTTGGCACAAAATGTTGGTCTGGAATGTAGACCTGAGCAATTGCCTATGACTGTAATTAATTCAAGCATTCCTTCTATGTCTTTGTTGCTTGCTACAGCAGTCCTATGGGTGGCACATGCATCTTTTATGTAATCTTGCTCTGCTTTTGATTCTTTGGTCTGTGCTGCAACTTCAACCTCAATTGGTATGGCTTGTCCTGTTTCCAGGGTTTTGTGCCCCTATGAAGCCGGTGTGTGTCTGGCCTTCAATGAGGGCTTTGCTCCAGGCTATAGCCAGCTGGGATGGTGAGGGTGGGTTTCCATCTACTTTTGTGGTCTTTGTCAGGCGTGGGTTCAGGAAGTAATGAAGTTCATTTAAGTGGAGTTCGACCATGGTTGTTGCTTTGGTTTTGTCCTGTCACTATTTTGGCAGCCTGGTTTTTCCATAGTAAAGTTCTCTTGTCAAGTCCTGTGCTTCTTTGAGGAATTTCCTCTAGTGCCTAATTTTGTCACCTTCTCTTGTGTTTGCCATGGTGGCCTCTCTTATGATACAGTTATATTTGCCACTTGAGGTTGCTTCATGAGCCTGACCTGTATTTCTCTCATTATGTGATGATTAGTGGTTCTCAAGGCCCTGTGTTTCTGCAGGAAGGTTGCTTGAGTCCTGTGGGATGTTGGGCTCTTGGAAGTCTGGTCCTAAACTTGGGTAATGTTGAGGTTCTTTGGATTTGTCAAGGTATCCTTGGTATTTTGTTTATGTTGAGCTAATATTGTGTCATTTCTCATTATGCTTGTTACACAAGATGCTCAAAATGGATCACTGACACAACATCGACTCCTATAATATCGAGCTACAAAATTATCGAATCACTAATATCGTATACAAAAATATTGACACCCAATACACACAAAAAAATAACAGAAACATCGATAAAAAAATATCGTTTAAAAAAACTTGGATGACAAAAATATCGACAACAAGAAAAAGAAAGCAAAAATATCGATAACATTTAAATAACATATATCACAACAAAAACATCGATATGCGTAATATCGACAACACAAACATAGATATAATACATATAAACTATACCAAAAAATAACATTTAATCATAACATTAAACTATTATCAATAATATAAACAAATAACATATATCAAACATGAAAAACAAACACTAAAAAAATTACAAAATGAATAAAACTAAAACACAAACAAATACACTTAAAAATCAAAAACAAATAAATAAACACTACAACATAAAAAAATCACAACTATCAAAAATAAACAAACATATATGTTGCATATATAACTTAACTAAACAAAATAAAAACAAACATTAAATAAACATAATTAACATTAAACAAATTAAATTATAACTGCCAAAAAAATAAAAATAAACTATCTCGACCAATAAATCTAAACTACACCAACACAAACTAATAGAATACTCTAACTAATTAAATAAACACTATAAAAGCAATCAATTTATTAGCACAAAACACTCGAGAAGACGAAAGTTTGCAAGACAGAAAACAGAATGAAAAAGATCTACACAAACAACTAATCAAAAAGGCTCTCATTAAAGATAAGAACAAAACATTTTAAATAAATAAATAAAATTAGCTTAAAAAAATAAATATAAACAAATTAACTAAAGCTATAATATGTCTCCCTTTATATTTCACAGACTAAACTTCACTAAAACTCCACCTAGAAAATTCAAAACAACAATTTACTTCCAAAACAACTACAAAATCAACATTAACGAAAAATATAAAACAAAGTAAGTATATATCTTAACCAACAAATAGAGTTAACTGATGAAAACTAAAAAATGTATTAAAAAAGCAAAACATAACTAGCAAATACTTTTATTTTAATAGCTTCTACAGACTTCAACAAAACAACAACATCAACGAAATAAACTACATCAACTAAAAATAGTATTTTTTTTTAACAACTAAATAAAAATAGAGACTAAGGGGCCGATTCCGATCTCGGCCGGTAGTGCTCCGAATCGGATTCGGATTCACCGGATCCGATTCGGAGCCCTGTTTCCCGACCGAATCGTACGCGGGTCCGGCCGAGCGAGTACGATGCAAGCACCCGCGAAATCGCCGACCGACTCGAACGCGGCTTCAACACGCTCCGACCGACTCGCATGGACACGACTCGCACCGCGCTATGGAGACGTTTCCCGACCGGGTAAGTACGATGCGCGCCGCGAGCAGTCCGACCGACTCGCGCCGTCCGGCTCGAAAAAGCTGTCGGAGCCGGACTTTGGGGGTCCGCGTCGGAGCCCCCTGTACGCGTAGGCGCGCGAGTCGCACACAGGGGGGACCCATGGCTCCCCCCTACCTGTGCATGTACGCCGCGATGCGCATGGACGCATACACGCTGTAGGGGGCGCCCTTGTCCGCCTCACACCCATTGAGTCAATGGGAGCCCGCGTACGCATTGTACGACCGGCTCCCATTGACTTCAATGGGTGTCCGACCGACTCGAGTCCGATAGCATGCGAATGCATCGTACTCGTCCGGTCGAACTGCTAGGGTCCGATTCGGTCGGAATTCTCTCCGGTTCCGGCTCGGTCGGAGAGATTTCCGGCCGGAATCGGAATCGGCCCCTAAATAAACAAAATAAACAAACAATAGCTCTGTTCTTGGTCGGAGACGCTCGCCACCCTGCACCTCCCTGCTATGCATCATGCAGACGGATTACGGATTACGGAGTACGCGTCACAACGCGCAACGTGGACGAGCTCGACGGACGGACGAGCACGAGAGGTGAAGTGGAATGCACAGGGAAATCGAGCCGCGAGTGCTCGAAAGTGACTCAATTTTAATTTTAATTTTTTATAAGCGGATTCGAGCCTGAGTAGTGCAGATCGCGGACCGCGGATTGGGGATCCGTGAGGGAATCCGTGAGCACTGAGAAACGGCCCTTGGGGTCCAAGGGTTGAGAGCTGAGCATTTCCAGCTTTGCTCGGTCCCCGTCTGGATGCCCTCATATAAAGCTCCGGTGGCAAATTGGCGGGAGAGCAGCTCTGTTAGCAGGCTTTAGATGGGTTTAAGCCCGCGCTAGTACAAGTGGACACCCTGAGAGACACTGACACAGTATTGGCACAGGTGCACAACAGTGGATATATAACAGCGAGTACGGCAGTGAAACAGTGGTGCAGTGGTGGTGGGGAGAGCGTACGTCCATGGAACAGAGGTAAGTGGAATCAAGTACCCTGAATCAAGTACCCTGAGTTATAGAGTGTTGGCAAAGTGTCTATAAAAGAGGAAGTAAGATAGTCATTGACCCCAAAGGTGAGTTGTTGGAGCTGGCTATAAAGAGTAGCAAGGGTGAATAAAGAAACTTGGAGAATAAGGACATTTGGTGTTGCACGGTTCTTAAAGAAAGGAACCTTAGGGCAGTGGGTGCCGGGGGCAGAGGAAAAGAAGAAAGAAGAAAAAAGAGATGGCTTTAGGGAAAGCAAAAACTCAGAAAGCCCTAAAAAACACCAAAAAACCTGAAAATAAAGGACTTGGGGCGGAGGATATGGTTGAAATGCAAAAAGAAAAGGGAGAGGTGAATGGAGGTGAATGGAGGTATGGCAGTATCTACTGGAAGTAAAAAACCAGCGCAGAGAAACACCCAATCATTGAACTTGACTCCACAGACATTAAAGACAGTGGGTGTAAAAGGAGGATCATCGGTCTCTAAGTCAATTAAGGAATTCTTGGGGAAACACTTCAAGGGGAAGGATATGTCTGAAAAGGAGCTGAGTGTCGTAGAGGTTCATCCAACTCCTGTTGATTCGGCAGCCCTGAGCTTGGACTCCACAAATCAATTACATTTTAACATCTCAGGGATCTCCCTTGACCCACGATTATCCTCCTCTCCTAGGTTGTTCCGGCCCTCGATTGACCACAAAATTGAGGCGGAGGAGGAGGAAGAGGAAGTCTCAGTTAGTAAGACACAGAGTAAGGGGGACAATAACTATATGAAAGACCATCTCAATGAGACAGAAAGATTGGAAAGCTCCTATGCTATTGGCATTGAGTTAATGGGCCCATCATTGCGTAGTTTGGAGGTCACTGGAACCTCTAGTGCCTCTATGCTGGAGGTTATGTTGATTCTTCAAAAAACTTTGCAAGGTTTATTAGAGGTCTCAGTCATGAACAACGAAATCTTAAAAACACAAAGGGGCCGATTCCGATCTCGGCCGGTAGGGCTCCGAATCAGATTCGGCATAACCGGATCCGATTCGGAGCCCTATTTCCCGACCGATTCGTACGCGCGTCCGGACGAGCGAGTACAATGCGAATTCGCCGACCGACTCATTCGGGCGTCCCAACCGCTCCGACCGACTCGTTCCCGGGTCTAACCGCACCGACCGACTCGCTCGGACACGACTCGCACCGCGCAATGGAGACGTTCCCCGGCCGGGTAAGTACGATGCGCGCCGCGAGCAGTCCGACCGACACGCGCCGTCCGGCTCGAAAGAGCAGTTGGAGCCGTACTTCGGGGGTCCGTGTTGGACCCCCCTGTACGCATAGCTGCGCGAGTCGCACACAGGGGAGAGCCATGGGTCCCCCCTACCTGTGCGTGTACGGCGCGAGTCGCTTCGCCGCGTACCCGCTGTAGGGGGTGCCCTTGTTCGCCTCGCACCCATTGAGGCAATGGGAGCCCGCGTACGCGTTGTACGACCGGCTCCCATTGACTTCAATGGGAGTCCGACCGACTCGAGTACGATAGCATACGGACGCATCGTACTCGTTCGGTCGGCCTCATGGGTCCGATTCGGTCGGAAATCTCTCCGGGTCTGGCTCGGTCGGAGAGATTTCCGGCCCAAATCGGAATCGGCCCCAAAGTGTACAGTTCAAAACTATGATTGGGGAATTGATACAGATCAAAGGACTAATGCCCACTTTAGTCAGGCCAGTCGGAGACCCCAAGGAGATGAATGCTGGTAGGGAGGAAGAAGTGATAAAAGATATCCAACCACAGAAGGTGGAGCCAAGCGTATATATCTCTCGATGCCCGATGCTTGTAAAAAGACGTGGGGAAAGGAGGAATTACAAGCAGTACATCCCGCGGTCAAGAAAGGGGGGGAACTGCCCAAGCAAAGGCCAAACCCTAAGGTGGCAGGGTAGTGGAAAGAGAGTAGTGAAAGAACATGTGCCTACAGGTAGGAGGAAAGTGCCCCCAGAACCTAAAAAGCTAAGTGTCTCAGAAACCCTAAGGCGGCAGGGTAGCGGGAAGGGCGTAGTGAAAGAACAAGTGCCTATAGGTAGGGAAGTGCCCCCAGAACCTAAAAAGCTAAGTAGTTCAGAAAAAGGAATAACTGCCAGTACTATTGAACATCAGAGAAAGCGGACAAAAGTTAAAGGAATCTCCAAGAGTACTAAAGAGAGCTCTAGGAAAACCTTGGAGGAAGAAAAATTGGGTGATGAGGCAAGAGGGTTGGAAAAGCGTTTATGTGCAGGACCTAGTAACCCCAACAGTAGTAGGGACCTTAGGAAGAGAGGCATAGAAGAGGAATACAGCAGAAGATGGGAGGACGATATAGAGGGGCGTCCACCGGGAGCAGAGCTAGAACGATATCAAGACTTGTGGCTTTTCCTGGAGCCAACAGGGCAGGGAAAAGGTGGGGAAAAAACTAGAAAATTAAACCCCCTAAACCGCTCCCATCTCCTTTTCTCATTATCAAAATGTGCAAGCCTACGTTATGTTAGCTCGGAGGACCTCAGAGAAGTAGGGTTCATGGTAGACAATAAAGGGGTTGAGGTAACTACGGTTCTCCTTTACTCAGCATTAGTAAAAGCAGCATTGGAAAACGCAGAATATGAGCTGCTAAAGGAAGGCATTAGATTAATAAAAAGGGAGGAAATGCTGATTGATAAGCAGGGGAAGTCATTTCTTAGGAATCATGCCGGGCTGGGTGTACGGCAAATAAGAATGATTAATTCCTGCCGGGGTAATAAGGAAGAACTTGAAATTACTATAACTCCTAAGGAAATGGGGAGAGATGAAGTAGACCCGTTAGCCGGGAATAGATATAGAGCCCTAGCATACCCGGAGTATGAGGAAGATGGGTGCCTGAGTGAAATTGACTAGGAGCAAGGGTCGTCGCACAGCCTGTCCATACTATCTTGGAATATAAATGGGTATAAAAGAATAGTGTCCCAAGAAAGTTTTAATAATATCTTCAAGAGCAATGACATCGTGTGCTTGCAGGAGACTTGGCTGTGCGACGAAACCCTAGTTATTGAAGGGTTCGCCCATCACCTGAAAGTAGCAAGGAAGAATCCTTTCGGTAGACCCTCAGGAGGACAATTAACGTTGGTATCCACAACAATTGTCAGGAAAATAGAACTCCTTGAATTAAATTGTAAATGGGCGTTAGGTAGTAGAGTGCTGCCTCTGAATGTTAACCAATGCTATGAAGGTATATGTATTGTTAATGTATATATTCAGAAGGAAAAGGAAAATGATTATAAGGTGGACCTGGGAAATTTAAAATAGGATATGGAGACTATGGGGCCGATTCCGATCTCGGCCGGTAGGGCTCCGAATCGGATTCGGCTTTACCGGATCCGATTCGGAGCCCTGTTTCCCGACCGAACCGTACGCGGGTCCGGCCGAGCGAGTACGATGCGAGTCGCCGACCGACTCGTCCGGGCGTCCCGACCGCTCCGACCGACTCGCTCCCGGCTCGAACCGCTCCGACCGACTCGCTCGGACTCGACTCGCACCGCGCAATGGAGACGTTCCCCGGCCGGGTAAGTACGATGCGCGCCGCGAGCAGTCTGACCGAGCCGCGCACTCCGGCTCGTAAGAGCTGTCGGAGCCGTACTTTGGGGGTCCGTGTCGGACCCCCTGTACGCGTAGCCGCGCGAGTCGCACACAGGGGGACCCATGGGTCCCCCTACCTGTGCGTGTACGGCGCGAGTCGCTCCGCCGCGTACCCGCTGTAGGGGGCGCACTTGCCCGACTCCGCACCCATTGAGTCAATGGGAGCCCGCGTACGCGTTGTACGACCGGCTCCCATTGACTTCAATGGGAGTCCGACCGACTCGAGTCCGATAACATACGGACGCATCGTACTCGTTCGGTCGGACTGCACGGGTCCGATTCGGTCGGAAATCTCTCCGGGTCCGGCTCGGTCGGAGAAATTTCCGGCCCGAATCGGAATCGACCCCAATATGTGATACCTACCCGAAGGATGTGCTTTTGCTGTTGGGCGACTTTAACCACAGATTAGATCCCCGAAAAATAGATCCATGGTGTAAAGATTTGTTAAGCGCCTACAATATAGATACTGCGATGTTCCCCAGAGGAGACATTTCGCCCCAAGATGTGGCTCTTGGACAATTGTTGGGTTCTATGGGTTTGCTATGTGTAAATGGTAGAATGGAAGCTGACCGGCCGGCTAGGCGCACATTTACGATAGGTCAGCAACCTTGTCCGATAGACTACGTGTTTACACATGCTTGGAGTTTTGATCTAATTAAGCATTTCAAGTAGGAAGAGTGGAAGGTAGTGATCACTACCCGCTGTTGACAAAACTATATGCAAAAGGGGTAACCAGAGAGAGACAGTACTTCAAGTACATGTGGACTACCCAAAGCGGCTTACAACCCGTATTTCAGAAGAGCATATTACAAAATTATGTGCAGTACAGCAAACTTTCCCATTAGAAAAATCTCCATGTGAGGACGATAATGCCTGGTATGAAAACATAATAAGCCAATTGGTGGAATGTCTAAGGGTACAAATTAAATGTGGTAAACCCGGGGCAGCCGTAATAATAGACCCCATACTAGTAACAGACCATGGTTCGATGAGGAATGCCGCAAAGCAAAAGCTTGTATTAGGCAAAAGGAAAGAAGACTTAGAGTAAGGTATAATGATGAACTGCTATTTTACCTACAGAAACTAAGGATAAAATATAAAACAATTATTAGGAATAAAAAAGAGCTTATAAAGACAGTTGCTGGGCAAACTTACTAGCTGTAATTGAAGCCACAAATGTGAAAGGTTTCTGGAAGTTGGTACAAGAAAGCTCCGGTAAAGTATTAGGGTCTATGCAGTGTTCTGTCCCCGAAGATAAATGGGTGTATTATCTGGGGGAAATTTATGGGAAGTGGCCAATGTTAGATAAAGCAATTAAAATAGCATGGCCAGGTGTGAGGGAAGAGATAAAAGAACACTTTACCTCTAGCCATATTAGGAAAATAATATCTAACCTAAACCTAACTCGAGCAGCTGGCCCAGATAATTTGCCGGCAGCAATTATAAAAACTAAGCCAGAGTGGTGGTCAGAGTTCTTTGCGAATATGTTCCAGGGGATCCTTAATACAGGGATTGTGCCAAATAATTGGAGAGGAGCAATCGTAAGGCCAATCCATAAAAAGGGTGACATAAACGCCCCAAAAAATTACAGATTAATAAACCTTCTAGACATAGGTGAAAAAGTTTTCGCCAAAGTAATCTTGTGATTACTTAAGGGCTGGGCGGAAGAAAAACAGATTGTGCCCCCAGAGCAAGGAGGGTTTAAAGAGGGACACTCAACGGTAGACCATTGTTTTGCTCTCTGGTCCATTGCGCGGAAGTCAGTTGAGCAGAGGGGAAGTTTGTTCTGCTGCTTTGTGGACTTCTGCGCAGCATTTGATTTGGTGGACAGGGAGCAGCTGTGGGAGACTTTGAGAGGGTACAACATCCCAGGGGATATATTGGGCCTGATTCAAGCGCTGCATATTGAAAATTGGGCACAGATAATCCTAGATGTAGAGGGGAGTTTATCTCGAAAAATCCAGATTGGCAATGGGCTGAGGCAGGGGTGCGTATTGGCCCCCCTGCTTTTCTCCCTGTTTATTGCAGACCTGCCCCCAACCCTAGGTAATGCAAAAGGGGCAAGCCCGAAACAAGATGGGAAACATATCCTGTGTTTACTTTATGTGGATGACCTGGTGATTATGGACCAGACGGAGATTGGCTTACAAAGAAAATTAAGTAAGTTCAATGAATACTGCCATGTCAAAAAACTTGTTGTTAACATGGAAAAGACAAAGATCTTATGTTTTGGTAGAAGGAAAACAGGGTTCTCTTGGTTTCTGGGTACCGAGAAGTTGGAAAAGGTAACAGAATATAGATACCTGGGGATGTGGTTCGAGAAAAACCTGCAATGGCATACCCATCTTGACGCACTAAAACTGAGGGCATCGGCTTCAGTGAAGGGATTAAAAAAGATTCAATAGTGTGTATGGCGAAATGTCCGATAGACCCGTCCTAAATGCTTATTCAGCAATGGTACCACCCCAATTTTTGTATGGAGCAGAGATACTCTATCTGAGTGGCAAAAATGGGTGGGACCTGGAGGAGGGAAACATTCTGAAAAGTCTATTCTCTCTGCCTAAGTCATCAATGGTATAGGCAGTGAGACTAGATTTGGGAATTACCTCATGGGGTATTACAGCTTGTATGGCTCTATTACGTTTCTGGCAGCGCTTGGGATCGGGAGATGACCTTAAAATCTCACAATGGTGCAGAAACGAGATTGTAAACAGTGAGTTAACATGGGCAAAAGGGATCAGAGCTACCATCAATAAGGTGTGTTGTATGATAGAGCTTACGCTGTGCCCCCAGTCCCTCCAACTTAATATCGATAAGAGGGAACTTAGGATCCGGGGAAAATAAATCTCTCGCGCACTGGACAAAGATTACCTCATGAGGAAAAGCTCAGTTCTCCATATGGCCTTAGCATGGCAAAAGGAACTACACTATCCTTATATTGACAGGCTACCTAGCTGCATGTTAAGGCGAGAAGTGCTAAGGTTAAGAATCGGGGTAAACCCATGCTATGCGAACAAAGGGGTAAAAGATCTATGATAAACAGCAAAGGAAAATGCACCTGCACTTTAGGAACAACATGTGATATCATACATATACTATTGGATTGCCAGAAGGTTTTAGAAATCCAAAGAGAGTTTTTATGCCCGATATATAAAAAATATGATATTAAAAATAGGCCGCAAGCAGTAAATCTTTTAGTGGAAATGATCAATTTAGACATAGCTTGTGCCATGGGGAAATACATCAAAAAAGTTAAAGAGTTCCTTAAATGTAATGAGTCTTGAGCTGCCTATTTTTGTAAGCTTACGTGGTGAATGAGCCATGAAAGGGTAAAAGGAATGCGGAGAGAAATGTACGAGTTTTTAATGAGGTTAAAATGAATTGTGCCTTTTAGAAATTTTTAAAATAATTTCAAAATGTTTTGAGGACTATTGGCCCCAACAATGTGTATTGAATATGGAGATATCACTTTTTGCATAGTTCACTATTTGCATGTGTAGTTCACTGAACCGACCGTATTGTATTTGTGACAGTATGAACTACAGGGTAGGATGTTATTTTATTATTTTATCCACTTATTTTTAACGAATGGTATGTTGTCTATTTTGTATACTTTTATGGATGTAAAAGACCGAATAAAGTTTCTATTGAACTGAACAAACTAAATGTAACACATCAATAAAAATAACATTTTCCTTTTTAATCAACAGAAAAAAATTAAACAGTGAATAAACCACGAGCATCGAAAAAACTATCCAACAAGAAAAGCAAAACACGATATATGTAAGTATATTTTAAAATGTAATAATTATATAAACATGTTTGCTCTTCAATACTTAATAATTAATAAATACATACATATAAATATATTCACAGATATACAAAGAAAATGACTGAAGGGGCAAAGTTCCTCTCCTCACAAAAGGGAAAAATTCTTCTGTGCTATATGGGCTATACTTATACACAAGAGAAAATAACAGGAAATAAAACCCATTGGAAATGTAGTAAATACTACTCCAACTCTTGCTATGGGAGAGCAACAACAGTAGAAACGAATGGTATTAATGACAGGGAACACAACCATCCCCCAATGTCACAGAAATTGAGATGAGAGATGCTTTAGGAACCATCAAAGAAGCAAGCACCAGCTCCCAACAAACCAGTACCCACATATTAAAAAACGTACTAACTAAGGTTCCTGAACATACAAAAGGACAATTACCATCCGTCACCACTCTAAAACACCTAATAGCCAGAACTAAAAGATCTAATGCTCAAACACCACCCACCCCCCCAAACTTTTGCAGAAATAGAAATGTTACAAGAATACACAGTCACACACAAAGATGAAAAATTCATTCTTTATGACAATAACAGTCATGAAAAAAGAATTATCATCTTTGCCACCAACACCAACATTCAAAAGTTAAAGCAGTGTGAAACATGGATGATGGATGAGACATTTAAAGTTTGCCCTAAGCCCTTTTACCAACTCTATACCATCCATGGAGAATAGGAAGAAACCAACATCCCCTTCATATACGCACTACTCCCCAACAAACAAAATAATACCTACATAGAACTCCTTACAGTAATAAAACAACAGACAGAAAACTACTTTCCACAAAAAATAGATAGATTTCAAACATGCAATGATTCAGTCAATTTTAAAAATATTCCCGCATACTGAAATACAAGGTAGCTATTATCATTTCTACTAAAGTATCTGGAGACATCTGCAAAAATCTACCCTAAGTATAGAATATGACACAAACTGCAACTTTGCCTATCAAATAAAAAAACTAATGAATGAATGAAATGAAATGAAATGAAATGAATGAAAACAAGATTTATAAAGCGCCTGGTTACCCAAGGGCATCCCGCGCTATTGCCTGCTAACACACTTACACTGAAAGCCATTCATTTAGGGAAGAGTAAAGTTTTAATCTGCTTCCGGAAGATGAGGTAATTGGGTTGGTCACGGATTTGCGGAGGCAGGCCATTCCAGATCTTGGCCACATTATACGAAAAGAGGCGGCCGCCACTTCGTGCTCTCTTTATTCTTGGAATTGACAGTAGAGATTTAGTTTCTGACCTGAGGGCTCTATTGGGACGGTATCGGTGTAGAAGGGACTGGATGACCGGAGATCCCTTACCTGAGAGTGACCTGTGGGCTATACATAGAGCCTTAAACTCTATGGGCCTGATTCACAGAACTAACTTACGTCAAAAACGTAAAGTTAGTACTTTTGGTATTCACAGAATACACTTACTCATTTTGGTATTCACAGAATGAACTTACTCATTTCGGTATTCACAGAAGTTAGTAGTCCTAACTTTAGGACTCCTAAATGCCTTCTGTGAATACCGAAAGTCTTAAAGTTAGGATTTTTCTCAGTTTAGGAGTAGTAAAGTTAGGAGTCCTAACTTTACTACTCCTAAACTGAGAAAAATCCTAACTTCAAGACTTTCGGTATTCACAGAAGGCATTTAGGAGTCCTAAAGTTAGGAGTCCTAACTTTACGACTCCTAAACTGAGAAAAATCCTAACTTCAAGACTTTTGGTATTCACAGAAGGCATTTAGGAGTCCTGAAGTTAGGAGTCCTAACTTTACTACTCCTAAACTGAGAAAAATCCTAACTTCAAGACTTTCGGTATTCACAGAAGGCATTTAGGAGTCCTAAAGTTAGGAGTCCTAACTTACGACTCCTAAACTGAGAAAATCCTAACTTCAAGACTTTTGGTATTCACAGAAGGCATTTAGGAGTCCTGAAGTTAGGAGTCCTAACTTTACTACTCCTAAACTGAGAAAAATCCTAACTTCAAGACTTTCGGTATTCACAGAAGGCATTTAGGAGTCCTAAAGTTAGGAGTCCTAACTTTACGACTCCTAAACTGAGAAAAATCCTAACTTCAGGACTTTTGGTATTCACAGAAGGCATTTAGGAGTCCTGAAGTTAGGAGACCTAACTTTACTACTCCTAAACTGAGAAAAATCCTAACTTTAAGACTTTCGGTATTCACAGAAGGCATTTAGGAGTCCTAAAGTTAGGACTACTAACTTCTGTGAATACCGAAATGAGTAAGTTCATTCTGTGAATACCAAAAGTACTAACTTTACGTTTTTGACGTAAGTTAGTTCTGTGAATCAGGCCCTATGCGCTCACGGATAGGAAGCCAATGTAAGGATGCCAAAGCAGGTTTAGCGGAAGACCGCTTTGGGATGTTCATAAGCATGCGCGCAGCGCAGTTTTGAACAATCTGTAGCTTCCGTAATGATGATCCAGGGGCTCCAAGATAAAGAGCATTAGCATAGTCAAGTCGTGACAAAATGAGAGCCTGAACTAGGACTCTTCTTGCAGGGAAAGGAAGTAGTGGAAGCACTTTACGGATCATACGGAGGATCCCGTAGCCCTTGCCTATGTACCAACAACAGAAGTAGCCAACCACTATAATATACTTATTGAAATTCCTTTCTACCAAGCCAACACTAACACCATTCCTTGACTACTTTGAAGACAATTGGCCAGGAAGACTACATAGGTCAGGGCACCGAAGACAACCAAAGTTCCAAATCCCCTTGTGGAACGTCTATGAGAGCATCCCAGCGCAAAAAGCTAAAACAAATAATGCAAGCCACAATAGGAAGAGGACAACCAACTTTACACAAACTAACAGAAGCCATCAAAAAAGAACAGAGTTATCAAGAACTAAGGCTAGAACAATCCCTCACTAAAATAGGTCCTAAACTTAGTAAGCAAATAAAAACAATGTACGAATACCTACAACACAAAACTCGACTCTTCCCAAACACCAAAGGACTAGAATACCTAGAGACAATAGCCAAATCTATACTTTAAACAAAAAACAATAGCAAATACCATGCAGCATTCATAATTTTTTTTAAACTTGTTTTTATTAGCAACATTGCATCATATCACAACTAGACATTTATCACGTACATTTTACATGAAAACACTGCATACTTTTATGATCATGTTTCTCGTGCTAACCCAATGTCAGCTTCACGCCTCTGGGGGGTTTCTTTATACTGCAATGCGTTTCAACTTTTTATATCAAACCTAATAGATAAACAATGAAATCAACATAAAGATTTACCCCTCCAACCTCCCCTCTCCCCGGCAGCAATCAGCAGTAATAATGCTCAATGTCTGAGTTTACAGGCATGCTGGCATTTTTATGATAGCATTGGTGTGGAGGGGGTGTACTCATTTTCTGTGTTGGGTGTTAATGTGTCGTGGGTGAGCAATTGTGTAGGCGCAGTATTATCATGGTCATGGGTTATCATCATGGACACTTCTGTCAACATCTGTCCCCATTCAGTCAGGTCCCTTTCAGCGTTCTCGTCTACTCTCACAGCCTTAAGGTGGCATTCTTCTGCCACACCCCATTCACGCATATCATTACACCATATATCCAATGTAGGGGGGGGTGGAAAGGATCCAATTTATTGCAATTCGTCTTTTCGCCAGGACCAATCCTAACTGGGCAAATTGAAGCCGTATACGTGTCCTTTTCTTTGGAGTTGGAAATACGCCCAGTAAGCACTGCTTTATAGCGACTTCTATTCGCACCGTTGTTGCAGAACGAAGAGTCTGCACCACTTGATTCCTGTACTGCTGCAATCGTATACAAGTCCAAGTCATATGGAGAAATGTGGCAGGGTCTATGCCACATCGGGGGCAGGAGGAGACAGCCCTGGGGTGAATCGAGCACGGTGCTGCGGGGTTAGATACGTGCGGTGCAAATAGTGAAATTGAATAAGCTTAAATCTAGCATTACTTGTTGCATCCGCCACCTGTGCCAGAGCTTTCTTCCATTCCCCATTTGTCAAAGGGATGGGTAAATCTTCGTCCCATTTTCCCCTGACTGCCGATAAATCGGCCGCACTGTCCTCCTTCAGGACTTTGTATATGCACGAAATTAGGGCCTTACTACAGCCTGGGTCTAGCAGTGTTGTCAATGTACGCGACTCCTGTGGCTCCTCCGGGAAGGTAGTCCATATCTCACGGACCGTACTCAAGATTTTTGTGTACTGTAAGACATGTCCTACTGGTACCTGGAAGCCATCCTGCACCTCGCGGAAGGTCAAGAAACTTCAGTTTTGATACAAATCCCCTGCCGACACGCATCCTTCCTCGTGCCATTTCAAGATATCCATGGATGCCTGTATGCTCTGAAATCCCCGTAGCCGCGGGAGTGCTACAGTGTAGGTGCCTTGCGGACCAATAAGGCGACTGCCTGTTCCCAGGCTACAGCTACTAGCCGCACTATATGGGGGTAATCTCTGGGGACCCTCGTTCCCATCATTAAAAACCTTTGTAACCGTGACCCATCATTCCAATCTCCCAGTAACTCTTTTTCCGTTGTATGGCCTTCCATACACCACTGCGCTGCGTATTGTAATAATCCCGCTATGTAATATAACCTAAAATCAGGTAGACCCAAGCCGCCTGAGTCCATGTCTAGCTTGAGTGTTTCTAGCTTCACTCTGCTTCTTCCCCCTGCCCACACCAGCGAAGTCAGTAGGCTGTTGAGTGTGTCAAATGTAGTCTTTGGAATACTGCAGAAAGAGTTCTGCAGGACATACAGGCAGCGGGGCAGCATCACCATCTTTGATACAGCCACTCTTCCCATGACAGATAACGGTAGTTTGTTCCAAAATTGTATTGACTTTTTAAGTCCCACCAGTACACTACCCATATTTAGGGGCAGATTTACGAGCCACTTGCGCCACTTTTGCGGTGCCGTTGCGTCACTTCTGTGACGCAGCGGCGGCGTAAACCATACGCCACGTTGCGCCCTATTTATAATGTGACGCATCTAGGGAGATGCATCACGTTGTAAAGCCCTGCGCCACATGAAACCTGCATCAGGTTTCATGTGGGCATTCCGGCGCAGGGGAGGGGCGTTCCGGCGCAGTAAAGCCTCGGAAAAATGCCTGAGTGAAATCTACAAGATTCCACTCAGTCACTTTTCCGACTCCGCTGCGTCAAAACCTTGCGCCTGCTTGAAGCAGGCGTAAGGCGTGACGCACCACGTTATGTATGGGCAGGCCACGAGCATTACTGGAGTTGCGTCGCGCTTGCGACACGACTCCAGCAATGCGCCACCCTTCCGACGGGAAATGCATCACGAATCTGTTTATCCTTGCACCACGATGCGCCGCATTGTAAATGCGGCGCATCTGTGGTGGCGCAAGGGTAAACTTGCGTGACGCATCTTACCTGGCGCATCCCTGCTGATTTGCAGGGATGCGCCAGTCGTCATAAATCTGCCCCTTAGTTTGTATTGAGCAACCGGTAGATGGGCTACCTGAATGCCCAAATATCTAAAATGGTCCCATTTCCAAATCAGTCCCACCTCAGGGAGGTCCAGGGGTGATCCCCTCGCGAGGGCGGCTAGCGGGAACATATCGATTTCCGATGATTAATATGGAGGTCAGAGGCAGCACCAAAGGAGGCCAAAGTCTCCAAGAGCACAGGGATCGCCTCCTCTGGCTGTCTAACGTATAGGAGTGCGTCATCCGCATACAATGAAATCACATGTGTACGGCAGTCCACCATTACGCCCCACGGCGCCATTTCCCGCCTCAGTCTCACTGCCAAGGGTTCCATTGCCAATGCAAAGAGCAGTGGTGATAGCGGACATCCCTGTCTCGTGCCCCGTTCAATTTTTATAATTTCCGATACCTGACCCCCATTTCATACACGAGCTCTCGGCTTGTTATAGAGCAGTTTAACCCATGCAATATATTCCCTTCCAAAACCCATTCTTCTCAGCACCTCCCATAGATATTGCCACCTTAGCATGTCAAAAGCTTTTTCAATATCCAGGGCCACAACTGCCGCACGAATTTCGCTATCAGCCACTGAGTGAAGGACGTGAGCCAGTCGATGAATATTCATGTGCGTACCCCTCCCGGGCATGAACCCGCATTGGTCTTCATGAACCAATGAATTCACAACTCTGCTCAATCTCATGACCAGGACTTTAGCGAGTAATTTAGCATCTACCCCCAGCATGGACAATGGTCTATATGCACCCGGGTCCTCTATGCTCCGACCAGGCTTAGGAAGCATGATTATCTGTGCCTCTCTCATGGACCACGGGAGGCAACCAGCCTGTTTAGCCTCCTGTAGGTTTTCTAGTAGGCGTGGAAGCAAAATGTCCGCATATGTCTGGTAGAATTCCAGGGGAATTCCATCCAGTCCTGGTGATTTAAAATGGGCCATGGTTCGCAATGCCTACCGTAGTTCCCCCAGGGAGGGCCCTGCTTTAAGTTCTTCCCTCTGTTCTTCCGTGAGTCGCGGGAGGGGGACACCCGGGAGGTACTCCTCATCTATGGGTAATTCAGTCTCCGAGACCTCACTATATATTTCAGCTATGTGTTGAAATAGTACCTGATTAATACTGGCCTGTGTAGTGGCCATATCACCGTCAGGGCGGCGCAACGTCAATATTAGCGGAGGTGAGCGTTCCTGTTTCAGTAACCACGCCAACAGACTCCCCGATCGGTCACCCTCTCTATGTAAGAGTTGGCGATATTCCCGACGGACTAAACAGTCCAATCTATCCCAAATCTCTCCGACCTGGCACTGTGCCTGCAAGAGCGAGCCATGGTCTCGTCCTGACACCCTCTCCCCGCGTTGAAGCGTAGTCAGTCTCTGTTCCACAGCTACCAATTCTCCCTCCAGTCTTTTCCTAGTGCCTCCCACCCTGGACAGACAGTCACCTCGGGTGAACACCTTGAACGCGTCCCATTCCACACTCCTGGTCTCGGTGGTCAACCAGTTGGAGGCAAAATACCCCGTAATGACCTCTCTGAGCTCCTCTTTAAATAATGGATCGCGCAGCGCAGTCGGTTGTAAGCGCCACAGCGGGACTCTCGGCCAGTCCCCATTCCAGCAATACCAGAGCATGGTCCGATAAAAACCGGCACAATATCTCAATCGGTATCACCGCACCACACACCTCCCGGGAGAGCAGAAACTGGTTGAGTATGCTATGAACCTCGCTGGCTGGTGTTTAACAGGTGTAGCCTCGTTCACCCATATGTGTTTCACGCCAAATATCCACGCTCTTTAGCCTACTCATCACCTCACTCAAGGAAGTCGACATGTGGGGTTTGGTGTGTTGCTTTGGTGGCTGTCTATCCAGTAAACCATCCAGTACGCAGTTAAAATCACCAGCCCATATTAGAGGGATCCCAACGTATGAGAGAAGCAGACTCTCCACGACACTAAAAAATTCACCATCATCTGTGTTGGGGGCATATACATTCGCCAAACTTACCTCCACACCATCGAGTTCACCATGCACAATCACATATCTGCCTTCTATGTCCGCCACATAATTACGTAACTTAAAGGGAACCTGTGGAGCCACCCAGATAGCCGCCCCCCTGGCATAGTTAGAGTAGGTAGATGCAAACAACTGTCCCCTCCATTTCTTGTGAAGTTTCTGTACCTCAGCATCTAGTAAATGTGTTTCCTGTAACATAGCAACGTGAGTGCCCTGTCGCCGCAGATATGTTTGTACTCTATAGCGCTTTACAAATGAATTTAGCCCCCTCACATTCCACGTCATAATTTTGTATCGTCCCATGTCTTCCAGTCCATACCTGTCCTATTCAATATGTATACTGCCTGTGTACTGCCATCATTGCTGCCAGAGAGAACTATAAATTGAACATTCAAAACAACCCACCCCCCGGGTAGACACTGTAAGAACAAAACGTGCATCCCCATATGATAGCCGAACCCCCAACCCCGCTCTTAAATACTGTTAATGAACAAACCCTATCTGATCCATCAATAAATTTCCATAACAAAAACAATAATACAAATACTTTCCTCATGCACTTCCTGACTCTCATCTCGTTAACAATCCTTCCGCATGCAGTCATCCAATATATGTCTGTTACCGGGCCAAGGGTGGCGCCCCTCCGTACACAAAAAGTATCCGCCAGATGCGTCCCTCCCAACCGCGGTCTTCACTCACACCCTTCCATACACTTATCAACACAACATACTCACACAATCATATCTACTATCATCCGAAAAATAAGAAAATTATTATAGAGTGAAAACAAAGACCAGAAATAAAAACAATAATACAAAAGAGCTAAAGATGAATATAGACAAAGAGGAAAAGAAAAGGAGAAAAAGAAGGGGAGGCGTTGTCCGCCCGTTAATATCTGTGTCTGTCCCAGGTCAGCTCTCCATGCAGCATTCATAATTACAAAACATTTAAACAACATATTTCTTCTCTTTTTAAATTAATAATTATAATTATGTCATTTAAAAATTAAAAAACTACATAAAAATATGTGACATAATATAATTATTAAAATAAAAAAGAAACAAACAATCCAAATGTTACCAAAAACATTTCCCACCATAATGATAAAAAGAACTTACAGTTCTGTTGCAGTAGATGGTCCTCAAAAACGAACAAATCCATAGTAGATAATCCATCCAAAAGGAAAGCCTAAAAAAAAGCAAAAATACAACTGTAGAAAAAAGGCTCCAACAACGCAATCCTCTCAGTAACGAAAGCTTAAAAAAAATGCAAAAATACAACTGTAGAAAAAAGGCTCCGACGACGCAATCCTCTCAATAACAAAACCCTCAAAAACCCGAAAACTAGCTAAAAAACGCTACAACAAACCCAAAGAATAAAAAGAAATGTAAAAAAGTAATTTGTTTCAAAGAAACAAAATACATTTTCCTTTAAAATAAAAAAACGCATCTTCAGCACCATCCCTTAACGAAACAGAAAACCTGCAAAAAAAAAAAAAAACACCCTCCCACAATAACATATACAAACCCACACACATTAATTACAACGTTAAACACAACATAACATAATTAATCATCACATAACTAACACTATAGACCACTCTACTACTCTTCAAGACTGCGTCAAACACATCAAACACTAAACTACCAAAACAACACAAATCTACACAAAAAATGAACATTTAACACCCTAACAAGTCGAACTACACAACTACTACCTCCCCCTACCCTAAAACTACCTTAAAAGTAAATTAAATCAAACTTACCTTAACCGACGAAACGCAGCTCCCAACCGCGAGGTCCGTCTTCCAAAATGACCTAAAAACTAAACAGATGCACAGAAAAGTGAAGACATGGATAACAAATGGCAGCGTAATAAAAATGAAAAAAAGACTACCTCCCCATAGACAAGAAAGGAGAAATAGTAAAAAAAAATAATACATATTTTTATATATTTTTTTTTTATAGAACTATAGAAAAAAGTACAAAAAATTTAAAATATATATTAAATGTTATATTATCACAAAACATAAAATATAATATTTAATATATATTAAAATGTATATTTCTTTGATGCACTCACCTTCAACATATAAAATTACAAGAAGACTAATGTAAATGTGCAAACAATATAACGTTTAATTAAAAAAACATATTATACAAAAATATATTTGTGAAACAAATTTGTAAATTATTTAATATATTCAATATTTAATTTTTTTTATATTTAATAGACTAAATAATAAAACAAAATGTACAAACTATAACAGTATAAAATACATATAATTTTATGACAAATAAAATTATCTAAAATATATTAAAAAACATGTAAAAACAAATGTACTAAAAGGTTTACTTTTCTTTAAAAGAAATGATAAATAACAAAAATCAAAAAGTCTATAATAAAAGAACTGAAAATATACTTACTTTATGCTTCATAAACATTTACCATTTTTCAAAACTGTTTAAAAAATATGTATGTAAAAATATATTTTGTAATGTTGCAAATGTACATTAAAAATATATGTTAAAATGTTTTATGCTTTATAATCTATTCTGAATAACATCAAAATTTGTTAATCATGTTTTTCAATATTTTCAAAAATTGTATAACAAAACTGAATGAAAATTTAATTGTGAACAACTAAAATAAACACGTTTTTGTGAATAAAAATGTTAACAATAAAAACTGGTACTCTTTGTTGATAAAACGTAAGGCACTTCCCCTGGTCGACGAATTTTGGGGAAAATAACTTGGGAGACCAACTGCTCCTTTTCTCACCAGGAATGGCAGGCTATAGCCCAGGTAGGAAGTAAGGCTCTGAGAGCAGCCAATTTTAAAAGAATGGCCTTTTTGTCACGGTGGCTGGCTTATTATACCCCGAAAAAGGTAAACAAGCACCATGTGGAAGTGGATAATAAATGCTTTCGATGCCAGTCCCGCGGTGAGGGGGACTGGCTATATTTTTTACATGCCCGAAGCTTGAAGCTTTTTGGAGTAATATCTTTGTAGCAATAAGCCAGGCTATTAAAAAAAAGATCGACCCCGAGACAGAAGTGGCTCTCTTCGGGCTTTCTAAAGTAAGGTCAGATTTGACCAAAGCCGAAGAGGTGTGCATCACAATCTGCTCGATAGTAGCACGTTCTCTAATTCTCCAAAATTGGAGATCAGAAGAGATTCCATCTTATCCTAAATGGATAAATAAAATGTTAAGGATAAGGAAATTCGAAGAAGCATATGCTAAACGGGTTGGGGCAACAAAAAAGTTTACAGCAGTTTGGAAGTTTTTTGACAATTGGGATGCATCGATGGAAGTTTAGCACTTTAGCACATTACACTTTAGGCCTTTACAATTGAAAGGTTCTGATTGTTTTTGTCATCGGGATATATTGATAAAAATGTTGCACTTTAGCACATCGCACTTTAAGCCCCTATATACTAGGGGAAATATGATTGTACTGTAATAGAGCCATTTTTGCACAGTTAGAAGGTTTTAGATAGCTATCAATGGATTCCTGTTGTAATTTTTATTATAATTGATGATAATTAGGTATAAGTCACTTTAGGGTCTTATAGTAACGGGAAGGTGCAATTGTTTCTTGATGTTTACGAATATATGGCTTTGTCGGACTCTTTTAAACGATATTGATTAACTAGGGTATGTTCATTCCTGTTTTGAGGGTTTCAGTTGATAAATGTATAGAATGTGTATCGGTGTAAAATGCGGATTTGTTTTGGTGTTTGTTTTTTCTCTTTCCTGATGACCAACTCTATTATAATATTGTTATGTTCTCTGCTCTGCAAAAAAACAAAAAAAACAAAATAAAAAAACCAATAAAAACTGACATACGTCTCCTTTCTTATGTTTAATTTATATATAAAGTCTAAGAAAATACTATATAATAAACCCTGAAAAATTAGTATACCAACACCAAAACGAACTAAACTCAGGGAAAGTGCTGGATAATAAACCATAAAAAATTACTATTCCAACTCCAAAACCAACTAAACTCAGTGAAAGTGATGGAGGATAAACCATTAAAAATTTACTATTGAATGAATATAAGTCTTGTAAAGCGTGAACTATGCCCGAAGGCGTCAAGGCGCTACGGATAGGTCCAGAGGTGAAAGGAGCGCAAGGAAAGCCCAGTAATTAGAGGGTGAAAAGCCATGTTTTTAATGCCTTGCGAAACAGAAGGTAAGAGTCTTGCCCGGTGATCGATAAGGGGAGGGAGTTCCAGAGCTTAGACGCAGCAACAGAAAAGGCTCTTCCCCCCCATCTAGCTCTCCTGAACCTAGGAACTACCAGCCAGTTTTTGCTGGCCGACCGCAGATGTTTAGTAGGTACATATCGTAGGAAGAGCCACTTAATGCCTTCAGGGCCCAAGTTGTGAAGAGCCTTATGAACAAGGCAGAGGGCCTTAAACAGAATTCTCTTTCCCAAAGGGAGCCAGTGCAGTTTACAAATAGATGGCGCAGCAGACTGGAACTTGGGAAGGTCCATAACAAGTCTGGCCGCAGCATTCTCTACAAGCTGCAGCTTGTGGATGGAACCCTTGTTGATGTCCAGATAAAGCGCATTACAATAGTCCAGTCTGGACAGGATCAGGCCACCGCTGCCTGCTTATGGGAAAGAAGAAAAAGACAAGGAAAAATCTTCCTGAGAATCCTGATGATGCCAAAGCAAGTGGAGACCGTTCTGTTAATCTGGGGATCAAAAGAAAGAGAGCTGTCAACTATGACGCCAAGATTCTTTGCTGTTGAGGCTGGGCTGGGACAGGAGCCAAGCATTTCAGGCCATCAGGAGTGGGACCAGATGGAATGCTGGCCACCAAATATCAAGACTTCTGTCTTGTCTCCATTGAGTCGCAGATAGTTGTCTACCATCCAGGAGGCCACGGCCTGCATGCAGCTCTTGAATTTTGCAGCAGATGCCTCGATGTTATTGGTGATTGACACAATAATCTGTGTGTCATCTACATAGGACACTGCCTCTAGCCCAAAGGATCTAATAACCTTGGCCAACGGAGCAACATATATGTTAAATAGGGTAGGACTCAGTGATGAGCCCTGTGGGACTCTGCAAAAGGTATGAGTGGCTTCAGAAAGGAAGTGATCCTGTTTCAGCTTTTGTGACCGATCTGTTAGAAATGAGGACAGAAGCGTCAAAGCCGCGCCTGTGACCCCAATCTCACTGAGACGGCTAACTAATCTTGTCGGCGAGATGGTATCGAAAGCCGCGGTTAGGTCTAAGAGGATCAAAAGAGAGGTGTGCCCAGCATCCACCTGGATGTGTATGTCATTTATTGCAGATGTTAAAGCGGTCTCTGAGCTGTGGCCACTCCTAAACCCATGTTGGGAGTCATCAAGTAAGCAATGTTGCTCCAGATAGGAGCTAAGATGGAGATTTAGATGCTTCTCCAAAATCTTAGCCGGTACTGGAAGCAAGGAGATGGGCCGATAGTTTTTTAATTCAGAGGGATCCAATGTTGCCTTTTTTAGTAATGATTTAACCACACTTGTTTTCCAAGTATGTGGATACTGCCCTGATGCGATGGCTGCATTGAGTGCAAAGGTAAGGTGAGGAACAGCCATCTCCCTTCCTAATTTCATAATCTTCAGGGGGCAGGGTTCGAGGGGCGAGCCAGAAGTGATGCCACCAAGACGACAATCGGTAAGCTCTACAGACAAGGAGGGGAAAGTAACTAATTTTGCTTCCCCCTCATTAGGAAGGGGGAATTGAGAAGAGCAGAGCTGATGGTGAAAGCTGTGTTGGCCAGCTCTAAGTTAAGAATATCCAGAGAAGAGTATATTTCGGATATCTTAGAGTGAAAGTACTTAGCCATCTTGTCGCAGAGATCCTGTGAGCTATCGATGTGGGCAGAGGTAGGAGGAGAGGAAAGAGAATTAATTACATTAAATAGTTCCTTAGAGGATCTAAGAGATTCTGTCAATCGTGAATAGAAAAAAGCTTTTTCCTCTTTGATAGCAGATTTATATTCAGCTAATTTATTTTTGTGAAGTTCCCTTTCAGCTGGATTGTAATGACGGTGCCAGATCCTTTCTTGCTGGTGGCAAGATTGTCTGAGCTTCCTAAGCCTATCAGGAAACAAGAGGGCAGTGGGCTTTTTCTGCCTACAAAGGGGCCGATTCCGATCTCGGCCGGTAGGGCACCTAACAGTATTCGTCCGGAAAAAACCCAGCCGAATGCGTGTTTCCCGACCGATTCGTACACCCGTCCGGACGAACAAGTACGATGCGTATAACAACCCATTTCCCGAGCGAGCCGTACTCACCCAATCCAGCTCCTGTTCCCCGCCCGAGCCGGATCCGTAAACGCCGAATCGGGTCGCACGGAACCAAATACACAGCACCTTCCGGCCGGACTAGTACGATGCGCGCTCCGTACGCGCCGAACCAGTCGCTACGTCTGGCACGTTTCAGCATCCGGGAGAGCCGCACATAAGCTCCGTTTCGCGCCACAAGACGATCCACGGCTACGAGACGAACAAGCCAGCGACGAGTACGAGTCGAAGACACGAGAAACCCGAAAGAGACGACCCAACCATGAATCCCATCGCGCAGGCCCTACCTATACTCTACATCTATTACCGGGACCGGTACGGACGCGTACGGCGCAGACGGTAAGTCAAACACCAACAATACAAACAAACTACACGTACACAAAATATGTCACACACACATAGGGATGCACAAATGACGTACACTAGCAACAGCACAACCATAGGGGTGGGATGGGCATCACCAATGCCACACACACCCATAGGGGGATGGATGCCTACCACTACCACCACCCCTACTCAGGGGGCTGGATGTCTGCCACTACCACCACCCCTACTCAGGGGGATGGATGCCTACCACTACCACCACCCCTACCCAGGGGGCTGGATGCCTGCCACTACCACCACCCCTACTCAGGGGGCTGGATGCCTACCACTACCACCACCCCTACTCAGGGGGGCTGGATGCCTGCCACTACCACCACCCCTACTCAGGGGGCTGGATGCCTGCCACTACCACCACCCCTACTGAGGGGGATGGATGCCTATCACTACTACCATCCCCACCCATAGGGGGATGGATGCCTACCACTACCACCACCCCTACTCATGGGGGCCTGGATGCCTGTCACTACTACCATCCCCACCCATAGGGGGCTGGATGCCTACCACTACCACCACCCCTACTCATGGGGGCCTGGATGCCTGCCACTACCACCACCCCTACTCAGGGGGGGCTGGATGCCTGCCACTACCACCACCCCTACTCAGGGGGGGCTGGATGCCTGTCACTACTACCATCCCCACCCATAGTCGGCTGGATGCCTACCGCTACCACCACCCCTACTCATGGGGGCCTGGATGCCTGCCACTACCACCACCCCTACTCAGGGGGGGCTGGATGCCTGCCACTACCACCACCCCTACTCAGGGGGGGCTGGATGCCTGCCACTACCACCACCCCTACTCAGCGGGGGCTGGATGCCTGCCACTACCACCACCCCTACTCAGGGGGGGCTGGATGCCTACCACTACCACCACCCCTACTCAGGGGGGGATGGATGCCTGCCACTACCACCACCCCTACTCAGGGGGGGCTGGATGCCTGCCACTACCACCACCCCTACTGAGGGGGGATGGAGCCTATCACTACTACCATCCCCACCCATAGGGGGATGGATGCCTACCACTACCACCACCCCTACTCATGGGGGCCTGGATGTCTGTCACTACTACCATCCCCACCCATAGGGGGCTGGATGCCTACCACTACCACCACCCCTACTCATGGGGGCCTGGATGCCTGCCACTACCACCACCCCTACTCAGGGGTGGCTGGATGCCTGCCACTACCACCACCCCTACCCAGGGGGGGGCTGAATGCCTACCACTACCACCACCCCTACTCATGGGGGCCTGGATGCCTGTCACCACTACCAACCCCACCCATAGGGGGATGGATGCCTGCCACTACCACCACCCCTACTCAGGGGGGGCTGGATGCCTACCACTACCACCACCCCTACTCAGGGGGGGGCTGGATGCCTGCCACTACCACCACCCCTACTCAGGGGGGGCTGGATGCCTGCCACTACCACCACCCCTACTCAGGGGGGGCTGGATGCCTGCCACTACCAACACCCCTACTCAGGGGGGGCTGGATGCTGCCACTACCACCACCCCTACTCAGGGGGGCTGGATGCCTACCACTACTACCATCCCCACCATAGGGGGATGGATGCCTACCACTACCACCACCCCTGCTCAGGGGGGGCTGGATGCCTACCACTACCACCACCCCTACTCATGGGGGCCTGGATGCCTGTCACCACTACCATCCCCACCCATAGGGGGATGGATGCCTACCACTACCACCACCCCTACTCATAGGACGGGTAATGCATGACACAACCAGCATACTCCCACATAAGGAATGACAGAAAATGACATCCCCCCCAACACCATGACAAGCGTGTGTAGTCTGTGTCAAATGCCTACAACACTGAACATGACATTGAACATACAATGTGACCCACTATCACATGTGTCACACATAAATGTGTGTGGCCTCCACAATGCAAGCAGACCATGACCACTGTGGCCATGGGGTCGAACACCCCATCATCACAGTGACCAAAAGGTAAGTGTGGGGTCCATAGCTGATGTACCTCTTGAACAGTGTGGCCATGGGGCCTAAAGCCCCATCACCACAGTGACCAAAAGGTAAGTGTGGGGTCCATAGCTGATGCACCTCTTGAACAGTGTGGCCATGGGGCCTAAAGCCCCATCACCACAGTGTCCAAAAGGTAAGTGTGGGGTCCATAGCTGATGCACCTCTTGAACAGTGTGGCCATGGGGCCTAAAGCCCCATCACCACAGTGACCAAAAGGTAAGTGTGGGGTCCATAGCTGAAGCACCTCTTGAACAGTGTGGCAATGGGGCCAAAAGCACCATCACCACGGTGATCATAAGGTAAGTGTAGTCATGGTAAAAGCTGCGAAAGCCAAACTGTATGGATGAATCCTGGTCACACAACAACAAACACATCAGTGGCATAGTAGTGCTTGTGTCCCATAGCAACATAGATTGGGCGGGGCAAACAGTGCAGTGTCACAGAAACATCGTTTTGGCCATGTGCATACAAACATCACCCATGGGGGACCACATTGTCAATATTCACAAATAACACAATGACAGAAGTGACCATCATAATGCTGAGCCACATATCTGCACCAATGGACACACAAATGTAGATATCCTGTGGAGACTGTTGATGTCAGGCGAACAAATACCATACCATGGCATCAATGGGACATACAAACCATGATCACTGTGCTGACTGATGACCTAGGAGTCCCAGGGACAGCTGGGGAAACCAAACAAACAACATACAGACAATGGCACACTACAGAAATGCCAATGCAGTGGTGCAAATGCACAAACACAAACAGGCAGACTCACACTGCATTTCAAACACAACAGGTGATGGGGGTGTGCCAGTGTCCCCAGGCAACCACACAACACATGAGGAGGCCTGAACTCCAATCACACAGATGTGTATACAGTGCCATACAAAAGTTACTCATGGATCGGATACCCCTATGTGGGCAATCAGGCATCGTCAGCTGAGAGGGAGGCCAAATTACACATGTCACACAAGCTTGTAGGAACAGCAACTAACACAGAAAGAGACAGACCCACCACAGCACTACCCCCAGGGACCCCACATTGTGCTGACACTAGCCTGCATGACAATCCCACTGTGATGACTAAGGTAGATGTCGTTCACACTGTGAACCACAGCCATGTGTCCTGAGCAACAAACTACCATCACACCTACACAAGCTCCAATCAATCAGCACAGCCTGCCAGACAAGGCCAATATGGAGGTAGGGGTCTAGCCGTGCAACAACTCACATTTGCACACTCAACACCACACACCCTGATCTCCACCAATGTGCAGCAGTGAAGCTCACATGGACTGGTGACCGTGCACATGCACCCATGACAATTCCAGGGTGGTGAGGGGAACTAAGGTGCAGATACCCATCACACATGGCCAGTCAATAAGACTCGTTGATGTCTGACACACAGCACAGTACGCCGTACATGGGCATGATGTGAAATCCACCACAATCAATGGGATCCTGGCCATAGTCACACACCTACGAAGAAGCCAAGGTGACACACAAAGAACACACGTACACAACTTCCAACATTGCAGCTCTGACCCTGAGGAGTGGCAGCAGTCACACACACACCGTGTCACAATCACTGAAAGCTACCACAAACTGATACTCACATGACTTGTGTAAACAACAAGTGCCAAGGGGAATCCAGAATGTGTCCCATCACCATTTGCCCACATCCCCAGCCCTGACAACAAAGACAACCTGGGATGACAACCTCATGAACATTAGTTTGCCATGCAACCAAATCACAGAGAAACCAGGTCCAAGATGCTGGATGAACACAGACCAACTCTGCAAGCAACACAAACAGGAACATCCCTAGGGACACAGCCTGTGTAGGAAAAGGGAAGGGAACACGCACAGACATGCTTACACAACACACAACACGGGCACACGCAATGTCACGGGATTACACACTGCCATGAGGGCACTCCACTCCTGTGGAAGGTCCGCTGTGCCAAACCTTGTCTGTGCACGACTCAAACATGTCAGCAGGACACTCCGTCAGTGAGTCAACAACTACAACACACAGAAGGCTCTGCTCACATCAGCCTGGGTACGGGAGTGTCACGTCAGTCATCTGCATACACCCAAAACACGTGTCAAGCCAGTTGCACTGTATACACAGATGAGTCCTTCAACATTGATGTGCAAAACTGCATGTCCAGTGGAGATGGGCACACAGTCAGGAAATCGGAACATTGAACAGTGGTAAGCCCACCAGATGTGCATCAGTGTAAGACAAAGATGTTCCTTTACAAATGCAAAACGTACATCCCTGTGTCAAATGCTGAACATTACACCCTCAGACTGCAGCAAAGGATGCCATAGATCCAGAGTAGAACAGGACACATATCCCATGGACCACATGGAGTCCATCACAGCAACACTTCATTTTCCTGAACTGAACACTATAACAACTGCAAATGCAGGATGCTACTCATCTACATCATGTACATCAAAAGAAACACCTCAATTAAACAAAAAGAGGCTTTATCAGCTAATGTAAAATTAAAAGTTGACGTCCAAAAGAAACTAAGGCCAATGGCCAGTCCAATATCCATGTCCCAACAGGGTGACAAGTGACAACTGGTCACCCATTGCTTGCCTGCACTGGTATGGACAGGGGACATCCCCCTTGGAGGGGCATACAAGGGGCAGGCCAGGCACCGCAGGGACAGGATCAGGGGATGGCAGAGTGAGGCAGTGAAGGGGTGGTGGGTGCAGGAGTGTCACCGGCAACTGCAGTGAAGGCGTCTGACTCAGAGGGGGCCAGCACCACCGTGCTACACAAGTCAGTTGGTGTGGGTGCTGCAACCACTGCAGTGGGCTGGTCTGATGTAGTGGACTGGGTCCCCACTGCAGTGCCCAAGTCAGACGGGGTGGTTGTGGACTCCACTGCGGTGCATAACTCCAAGGGAGTGGAAGGGTGGGCAGATGAGGTGGGCAGGACAGAGGGGGAACCCGGTCTCCACACCAGTGGCACTAACAGGCAGAGCATCTGGGTTGGGTGTGGAAGAGCAAGTGGCAGGGGGAGGGCCTAAGCAGTCTGGGGATGCGGTATCAGTGTGTGGGGAACCTGGGGCAGGGTGTGGCGGGGGAACCTGTGGAGTGGTGGCCTGGGGGATGGAGGAGAGAGACTGGGTGGTGGAGCTGCGTGGTGGTGGTGGTGGGGTCTTGCTCTTCCTGGTCCGGGGGGACTTCCGAATGGGGTCCTGTGTCTGACTGCACCTGGGGGAGGGTGTCCGGGGGCGAGGGGCACTCCCCTCTGTGTGGGTGGACTTCCTCTTCCCCCGGTATGCTGGATCAGCAGGATTGGAGGGGAAGAGGCCGAGGTCACACAGGAAGAGCTGCTATGTATGTGGGGTAGCAGGTGAGACAAGGGAAGGGGTCTTGGTGGGATAGGATTTGGAAGACAGCGGAGAGACTGTGGATGCCTGTGTGTGTTCCCCATCCTCTGTGTCTGTGGTATCAGTCCCCTGAGGATGCTTGTGTGCACGTCTTGCCTTTCTCTTGGGTGTGTCTGTGCTGCTCGTGTCTGTGTGTTTGGGTGATTGTGCAGGTGTGCATGTGCTTTGGACAGGTAGGGTGGCAGGAAGTGTGGATGGGGCAGAGGTGGGAGGGGTGAGGGACTGTTGGAGGAGGGACACTGCTGCCGTCAGGGAGGAGCCCATGGACCTATTGCTCCTCTGTAGGGCAGACATACCCGTCGAGATGCCCTCCATGAACGACACCAGCTGTGTCAACAGAGTGGTGTGTGCATGGAGGACAGTCAGCATTGCTGTCTGCCCTACATGGAGGTGCCGAAGGAGGTACACAGACTCCTCACTCAGGGCAGCAGGGGACACAGGGGCAGGGGGTGCGGTGCCTGGCATGAAGGAGACACGCTCCCGAGCACGGGAGCCTCCACGGACCTCAGGAATGGGAGCCAATGGGAGGGCGGTGGCGGTGGCGGTGGTGGTGGTGGTGGTGGCGGGGCCAGACAGACTAGCTTGACTTTGGTGGCTGCTGACACCCGCCTCCACAAGGGAGTCATCCTCCGAGCTGCTGTGGTCCTCAGCTGAGGTGGATGGTGCTGAGGACTCCTCGGTGTGGCTCCCCTCGCCCTCCGTGCCACTGGGTCCCTCTGACCACTCGTCGGACGCTGACCCAGTCTGGCTCCGCTGCTCCTCCTGGTCCGTGGAGCTGTCCCCTCCTGTGGCCGTGGATGTATCTGCAAACAATTAGGGAAACAGGCAAACAGCAGTCACCTGCACTGAACGCACACACCACAGTAAGTACAGCACATCACAGAGCCAGCCCAGGCATCCTTAGTTGAACATTGCCTAAAGTCCTCACACAGATTTGTGGAAGCCAATTGTCAGTCTGATGGTCAACCATGGGACTCACACCCTCCTGCCCTTGCACCCATCTGTCTGGTGCCTGTCTGATGGTAAGACCCCAGTGTGGACACATGCACCACCTACACAGTTGTTGGACATTGCAGGGAACACGGTGAAGTATGTGAACATGCACACAACACATCTCTTGCCACTAAGTCAGTGCAGGTGTCCGGATGAAGGGATGGCCAGAGTCTAAATAGAAATGCATGTGATGCATACCAGCACCACACACCATGATGCACCCATGTCCGGATAGTCAATGCCACAATGGGGTGCATGTTGCACATGTCACTCCCCTGCAGGATCACTCTTAGGAAGTTTAATGCCATGACACAGACATGCGTGCAAAGTCATACATCACTGTCTCCAGTCACATGGGCATGGCAGCCAGCCAACAACAGTCTGCACTGTGTCACAATCCTAGGACATGGGGAATGCAAGTTATGTAACTGACAAGTGCACATGTCCATCCCCCAAAACCACATCATCAGTACTACTACTTGTCCACGTCATACCAATTGGACATATGGGGGACATGAAACACAACTCTCTGAACATGAGCACCTCACAGTGTGCTGTGAATGAGAAACAGCTGCCTGAAAGTCACAGTCGCATACACCTGTGTGCACAGTCAAGTGATCAGACACCTAAAAATCACAGAAGTTTCGTCTATCATGGTCACATCTCCGCTGGCATGGTGAGCCCTAACCGATAAACGTACCAGTAGTCCTGACAACGAGGACACAGCACAATGACACAGAGGCAGACACCTGAGGGAACATTTCACTGATCACAACATGCCAGATGGTACACGGGAGTGGGAGTACAGAGTGTATTGTATGCCCTGGAGTAGGCATGACTGTCCAGCTCCACCTGTAAGAGGAATGAGTCCTGGACAGTAGGCATGTGGCTGAGCACGTGTGACACACTTGATACACATACTCCTGAGGCCCAAACATTGTTCCCACCGGCAGCATGGGTGTGTGCCAAATTCCCCAGGGACATGTGGTGATTCAGATCATCAAGTGGACACATATCAAAGTTACACCCAGATTACATGTCAGAACTTAGGCATTGTGTAAGCAATTGACCCACACATGAATCCCACAACATAGTCACGGGAACAAATGCTGCTCCCCACCTTGAGCGAAGTTAAATGCAATGACACAGTCTCCAAGTGACACAATTTCCTGACTGTAAGGGCCACACATATGCGTATCAGAGGAGAAGTGGGCATGTCACAATTGAGGGACATGGGTCCTGGACCACATGACTGATGTACTGTGGAAGTTTAACCAGGCCAGAGGAGGGCACATAGCATGTCAGACAAAGTGCACAGTGCAGTCATGGACTCACCCCCTCCTTGCTGCTGTCTGGCCTTCAGCTGCCCATCCAGGTCAGGGAAGACCACCGCCAGGATCCGGAGCATGTGGGGGTCAGGGTCCGGTGTCCGCCCCTCCTGCGAGGAGGCGACAGCTTCAGCTGGACCCTTGCAATCCTCCGGGTCCAGCCACGAAGGTCCTGCCACCTCTTCTGGCAGTTGCGGATCCTGCGCCTGTAGACCCCCACGGATCTTACTTTCCGGGCGATGGTCAGCCAGATTTCCTGCTTCTGGTGGGCATCGACCTGTGAGGATGACAAAGTGAAAAAGGACATTACTACACATGCAACATATCCGTGCATCACACAGTTGGATATACATGTCTCAATCACAGGGGCATATGATGTACATAGGCAGTGCAACAATGGCTATGAACAGTTTGCCAGCAGTCACTACATGGTGTCATTGCATGGGGAGTAAACCTTTTTGGAATGCACTGTTACTGCACTGTACCTGTTCAGTGCATGTAACTACACACTTTGGGGTGTGACAACTACTCAGTGAGCATGCTAGCCAGTGGTGTGCACACTGTAAGTCCTGCTAGTCAGACAACATGCACAATTGGTAAGGCAGTGGACAGCACACTCACCTGCTCCCCTGGTTTCCCATACAGCTTGCTGTACTGTGGAAGGAGGCTGTCCAGCAGGGCCTGGTTCTCCTCAAGGCTGAAGGCTGGGGCTCTATCCACAGTACGTGCCATTGCAGTAGCCAGAGGATGCAGAGACATCAGCAGTGTTGTTGGCAGATGTCGTCCTGGAGCATGTAGTGCAGGCAAGTGAGCTCTCAGGGGAACAGCCAGCATTATATGTGTGCTGCAGAGGCAGATACTGTCCCATGTGTCCAAAGTGATAGGTCCAAGTCGTTTGCATCTTCTGAATCTGACCAATCCATGGAATAGCAGCACTAATACACACCCACAGCATCCTTCAAATCTCCAAATTCATGACATCCATGATTTTGCAACATTGTTGTGGCTGGCCAACTGAATTCACTGCATCAGACTCGTTGGAGCCACGAAAACGCGTCCGTTGCCATGCCAGGCCCCAGCCAATGCGTGCGCACCGATCGGTCCATTGCTGTACAACGCGTATTTCGGGGTACAACGCGTACCCACACACAACACATGCAATGGGCCGGCCGGGCACACCGATCGGTCCATTGCTGTACAACGCGTATTTCGGGGTACAACGCGTACCCGCACACAACACATGCAATGGGCCGGCCGGGCACACCGATCGGTCCATTGCTGTACAACGCGTACCCGCACACAACACATGCAATGGGCCGGCCGGGCACACCGATCGGTCCATTGCTGTACAACGCGTATTTCGGGGTACAACGCGTACCCGCGCACAACACATGCAATGGGCCGGCCGGGCACACCGATCGGTCCATTGCTGTACAACGCGTACCTGTACAGGTCAGTCGCATATGTCACCATGCTTGTCACTGGTGAACATATGCCAGCCACATATACCTGCCAGAGACACAGGGGCACACCTACAACACCACACCCACTCCACACTGTTTCCTAAGACATGTAAGGCTGCATTACCTTTTCTGTGTATGGAGGTTGACATGTGGTTTCTGTGGTGGCACTGGTGGGCATCCACACCCAGGCTGTGCATGTGTTCATGGGGACAGGGTCCTTTGTGTATTGTGCACATGACCACTGTGATGTGCAACAGTTCATTTCAGAGCATGTGGTATGGTCACATTTCCAGGTTGTGTATGTGTGTGACATGTCACATACCCCCAGGGTCCCATGGGGGAAGGCATGTACGTAACAGGATGACCCATTGCCACAATAGTGATGTCCCTCCACAGTCTGTGTGCATGTTGTGTTTCCGATTTCTCTGATTCCATGTGCACGATGGGAGACAGTCTCCACAGCAACGTTGTTTGTGCATGGACTTTGATGTTGTGCGTGTGTGTGTCACTGATGTCCATGTCTGTCCTGCGGAGGCAACAGGGGCCACTACCTGTGGGAGTCATGTTTATTTTTCTGACGTGTACATGATACGCCATGTCATGCCAGTGTCCATGTGGCAAGACAGGGTCCCTGGGAATCTACCTGTCAATGTGCTGTGATGCCTGTGGCGCATCTGTCCAGACATGTCACTGTGGTGTGTGTGTGGAACGTGACAGCAGTAAATGGGTACTGTGATACAGCCTAATGGTTTCCCATAGCACAACCTGGTACCTGTTGTGCACACATGTTGTACTGAGAACTTAGATGATGGCCATGTAGGTGCGAGTTATGTCCGAACAGAACGGCACACACATCAAGTACTTGTGTCTTGTAATGATGTATCATGTGAAATTGAGTATGGTGAAAGGCACATCTGTGGGGTGACTGACAATCTTTCTTTCTTCATCCTATGCACTGCAGGGCTCCAGCTGTCCATAGACCATTCCCTGACCTGGCAACGATGGTGGAACGTGACAGCATCCGACGGTACCGCTTCACCAGGCAGCTGATTGAGGATTTGGCAGTGCGCTTGGCACCACATCTGCAACCGGGCCGGCCGTACCCTACGGCGCTGACACCCAAGGTGGAGGTAATGGCAGCCCTACACTTCTTTGCCACCGGTACCTTCCAACACACTGTGGCGACTGCTGGTGGGATGTCACAGACTATGTTCAGCCGTGTGCTACGCGATGTTTTGGTGGCTATGTTGAGGAACCTGAACCAGTTAATCTATTTCCCCAAACGTCGACAACTCACTGACGTTAAGAGTGACTTTTATGCCCTGGGGAGGATGCCACATGTAATTGGCTCCATTGATGGGACGCATGTGGCTTTGGTACCACCACAGGCACATGAGCAGGCCTACCGTAACCGCAAACACTACCATTCGATCAATGCGCTGGTGGTATGTCTTGCAGATATGACCATCACACATGTGTGTGCCCGTTTCCCTGGTTCTGCTCACGATGCCTATGTGATGAGGAGTAGTCGCATCCCGAGGATGATGTCACAGATGCCGAACCAGCGTGCCTGGCTTGTCGGTGTGTACTGACTATGTACCATTGTGTGTGTTCTGCTATGTTGTATTCCGCCCACTTTTTGAACTCAGCTAATGTGCAATTGTCTGTCTGTAGGTGACTCCGGATACCCCAACATGCTGTGGTTGCTGACACCCCTCAGGAACCCTGTGACACCAGCCCAGATGCGCTACAATCAATGAGGCACATGGTCGGACCAGGAGAGTGATCGAGCGGACCTTTGGTCTCCTGAAGAGCCGCTTCCGCTGCCTGGACAAGACAGGAGGGGCCCTCCCATATGCCCCAGCAAAGGTGTGCAAGATTGTCATTGTTTGCTGCATGCTCCACAACCTGGCAGTGCGGAAGGAGTTGCCTCTCATCCTGGATGACGATGACCAATGTCCGCCACCTGTGGAGGATCCTGGCCTGGACCACGATGCCAGTGATGATGATGATGATGGTGGTGATGTCCGCACACAGCTCATCACCAACTTCTTCAGCTGAATGTGAGTATCCAGGGAGATGCAATGTGAATGATGTGAGTTTGCATGATATGTGTGGGTGGTGCCCTGGTGCTGTTTTAGTGTGGCCTTGTGCCACTTGACTGGATGCGTGCAGCGATGTGTCCTTACAGGTAGTCTGTACTCCCCAACAGTGTTGACATGCAAACGTGCTTTTGTGTAGGTATCTTGTGACATGTTTAGGGCATGAGTGTTGCAGTTCTGTCCTGTTCTTCAGTGGTTTTGACTGTGTGTCATGTCTGTCCTTCACTGGGTGCTTACAGAGTTGTTTGGTCAACTTGGATCCCCCAACACCATGATTCAGCTTTCAGGGTGGCAGCAGTCATTTCCCTACAGGTGATGTGCCACACACCCCTGGACTTCATATCTTCTGCACTTGTTGACTGTGTGGCCACTGCCACGTGGGATTAACTTGCATTTGTAGTGGTATCAACATGTTACAAATGTGTAATAAACCAGTGCTTCACTTTGGGATGTGCGTTGTCTGTGGTCACACATCTGACTGACATTTGCTTACTGCACCTGTGGGCTAGTTGACACAGACTCTGAATATGTGTGGTGTCTGTGCATTCCACTGTATTTCCTGGCAACATCACTGTGGGCGATGAGTCCGATGGCCCTGGTGTCTGTGTTGTGTAGCCCTAGTGGTGTGTCTCCCTCATATGTATCACGTCACCATGACTCACACGACGGTGTTGTACTTGCTGTAGCAGTTACCATACACAGTGTAATTTAGCAGAACATCATCACCATAACAGTATCCACATTTGAATAACAACAGTGGCAAGTATGGTGTACTAGTGATTTTATTTACAGAAATGTGTGTGTGTATAGTGCACAGGATGGTGGGTGCTGTACATTGTGATTGTGATCCAAAGTTCCCAGATGAGTTGGAAGTCTTGGTAGCAGAAATGTCCTGAGTGAAGTCCACAGTCATATGATACATTAGTCCAACTTGAACTCCCCATGTCATGTGGGAAAGTAGTGTTGCATTCGACAGGGTGAAACGTTTACACACAAAGGAGAATTTCCGGAACAGGTGTTGGCTTCCTGGGGGATGTACGTGGCCATCAACCTCTCAGTTTTCCTTCCTCGGACGACCCCTCTTCTTTGTGGGGGGACCCTCATGTGCAGGCTGCTGCGGTGCAGGGGACTCTCCGCCAGAGTCCTCCTCCCTCCCTGTGGCGGTGTCAGTTGTTGCAGCACCAGATGTTGTGGGCACACAGGGAGGTGTGGCCATGTTGGTGCTAATCTGGCGGAGGCATGTCAATATGTCCCTATGCACCGCTGTGAGTTCTTGCAATGTATCCCACTTGGACTCCATGCCCGACATGTGTGTCTCCACAAGGGCCATGTGTGTCTCCATACGGGCCATGTGGGAGTCCAAGCGGGCATGATGGGCAGCCTGCTGCTGTTGTATGTCCTTGAGGATCCCCACTACCTGTCTGACCTCTCCGGTGCTATCCTGGTACGCATCAGCGATGCGTGCCAGTTGTGGGTCATCATGCAGTCCAGACCCCTCTGCAAGCAGCGACCTATGTCTACCACCCCTCCCACCACCCCTGGCGACACGTGCAGGACCTGCGGTGGCACGCACAGGTGACCCGAGGCCCACTTGGGGATTGTTAGTGGTGTTGTCATCCATTGCTCCACGGTGGGCCTGGGACCCTGTGCTGTTGTCAGCGGTGGTCCTTGGTCTGTCCGTGTCGGCGTGGGTGGTCAGTATGTTGGCAGTTGTTGGAGGGGTGGGTGCAAGGGGTGCAGATGTTGGTCCAGCTGGTGCTGCATGATGACTCAGACCGGAGGTGCCAGGTAGGTCTTCGCTATCCTAGGTGGGCAGAGGCTGTTCCACACCAGTGAGCTCTGTGTCCCCCGGAGCCTGGGACAGGGACTCCTCCTCGCCTGCTGCTGTGTCCCCATCATTGTCACCTGTATTTGGAAGAGACACACATTGTATGTAATGTTTCTACAGGCATCAATGGTTCACACACCTGACAGTTGTGACTGTACCTCTGGATGCGTGCATGTACATTGCATTGTCCTAAGTTGTCACAGTAAGAGGTTGATATTGGTGTAGCACATTGTCATGCACACCTGGGGCATTTCACTATGAATGTTGAGGTGTGTGCATGGCCAGCATTGGTTGTATTTGGTGGACATCCGGCCATCCTTCTCCACCTGGCCCAGTTATCCCACCATGAAGCATGCCACCCTTGCAGTGGGTTCAGGTTGACTCTCAGGATGTCATTCAGTGGTGTTGTGCTGTTTGTTGGTGCACAGTTCCCAGCAGGGCCTTGTGCTCCCCACAGCAGTAGCCAGTGTCAGCCATCTTGTAAGTCCTTGTCCACTCCCTGTGATGTGAGCATGGTTCAGAGTAGTGTTGATGGGCCAATTGTGAGGCTGAGCAATATCTGTGACTACAACTCCCATCATGCTATTGGCTACACCCCCTTCCCAGCATGCCCGTACTTCCTTCCTTTGGACTGTGCTTCCCTGTGGGGTAGTGTGCTTGTGCTGACAGGAAGGCTGACAGTGTTGTCCTTGCGTTTGTTTGGCTACAAGTCCCAGGTGTGTCCCTGTGCTTCACACAGCATTACCCAGGGTGGTGGTTCTTTGTGGGATCTTCATTTGGTATGTGAGGCATTGCATTCTCCCAGGTGGGTTATGTGGAGTTTGTGTTGAGGGTGTGTGTGAGGTGAGCTGCTTGTAACTATGGTCAGTGCTGTGAGTCCTCCTTCCCACCCAGCCAGATATCCCACCATGCAACGTGCTTGCATTGCAGAGAGTGCAAGTTGGCTTTCAGGATGTCAGGCAGTGGTGTTGTGCTGTTTGTTGGTGCACAGTTCCCAGCAGGGCCTTGTGCTCCACACAGCAGTAGCCAGTGTCATCCATCTTGTAAGTTCTTTTCCACTCCCTGTGAAGTGAGCATGGTTCAGAGTGGTGTTGATGGGCCAATTGTGAGGCTGAGCAATATCTGTGACTACAACTCCCATCATGCTATTGGCTACACCCCCCTTCCCAGCATGCCCGTACTTCCTTCCTTTGGACTGTGCTTCCCTGTGGGGTAGTGTGCTTGTGCTGACAGGAAGGCTGACAGTGTTGTCCTTGCGTTTGTTTGGCTACAAGTCCCAGGTGTGTCCCTGTGCTTCACACAGCATTACCCAGGGTGGTGGTTCTTTGTGGGATCTTCATTTGGTATGTGAGGCATTGCATTCTCCCAGGTGGGTTATGTGGAGTTTGTGTTGAGGGGGTGTGTGAGGTGAGCTGCTTGTAACTATGGTCAGTGCTGTGAGTACTCCTTCCCACCCAGGCAGATATCCCACCATGCAACGTGCTTGCATTGCAGAGAGTGCAAGTTGGCTTTCAGGATGTCAGGCAGTGGTGTTGTGCTGTTTGTTGGTGCACAGTTCCCAGCAGGGCCTTGTGCTCCACACAGCAGTAGCCAGTGTCATCCATCTTGTAAGTTCTTTTCCACTCCCTGTGATGTGAGCATGGTTCAGAGTGGTGTTGATGGGCCAATTGTGAGGCTGAGCAATATCTGTGACTACAACTCCCATCATGCTATTGGCTACACCCCCTTTCCCAGCATGCCCGTACTTCCTTCCTTTGGACTGCGCTTCCCTGTGGGGTAGTGTGCTTGTGCTGACAGGAGGGCTGACAGTGTTGTCCTTGCGTTTGTTTGGCTACAAGTCCCAGGTGTGTCCCTGTGCTTCACACATCATTGCCCAGGTTGGTGGTTCTTTGTGGGATCTTCATTTGGTATGTGAGGCATTGCATTCTCCCAGGTGGGTTATGTGGAGTTTGTGTTGAGGGGGTGTGTGAGGTGAGCTGCTTGTAACTATGGTCAGTGCTGTGAGTCCTCCTTCCCACCCAGCCAGATATCCCACCATGCAACGTGCTTGCATTGCAGAGAGTGCAAGTTGGCTTTCAGGATGTCAGGCAGTGGTGTTGTGCTGTTTGTTGGTGCACAGTTCCCAGCAGGGCCTTGTGCTCCACACAGCAGTAGCCAGTGTCAGCCATCTTGTAAGTTCTTTTCCACTCCCTGTGATGTGAGCATGGTTCAGAGTGGTGTTGATGGGCCAATTGTGAGGGTGACCAATATCTGTGACTACAACTCCCATCATGCTATTGGCTACACTGACTTCACCAGCATACACAGATTTCCTTCCTTTAAGTGAGCTTCCCTGTGAGGTGGTGTTCTAGTGCTGGCAAAATATCAGGCAGTGTTTGTTGGTTATATTTGTACCACTGCCTTGCTCTATTTGTTGTTGTGTTTGTACATGTCATGACACAGTTACATATCACTATGAGATGGCATGTATTGTGTTAATCTAACTGATATACACATCTTGGGATGATTATCTTTTGTTTGCTGTTGATTTGCTAGGGGTGGATGGTTTGACTGTCCCCTTGAGAGTGATGTGTGTGTATTGGCACACAATATTGTGTATATTAGTTGTGTACTCACCAGGCTCTGGGATGTCTGTTAGTCCATATACGCTCACTGGTGGTAGGATGGCCCACACCTTCTCCTCCCAGGGCCTGAGGTATAGTGGTTTTGCAGGAGGGCCACTGCCGGTGTGCTAGCTCAGGAGGTAATCCTTCTTGAGTAGGTCTCTGACCCTCCTGCGCACATCATACCACCTGTTCTGGATGTCTTCCTTTGTGCGCAAACATGGTGATTGTGCGTTCACCCTGTCGACGATCCTCGCCCACATCTTGGTTTTCTGCGACATGGGGGTCTGTTGGACCAATGTGCCAAACAACTGTGGCTCTACCCTCAGGATCTCGTCTACCATGACTTCCAATTCACTATCTAGGAACTTTGGATTCTTCTTTAGGGGCATGGTGATGGGTGGTGGTGGTGGTGGTGATTGATGTGTGTGTGTGCAAGTGAGAGTGTGTGAGTGTAGGTTTTGCTGTGTGTGTGTGAGGGTGCTATTTGTTGAGGGGCTAATGGTGTGTGGCTTTTGTGTTGGATGAGCTGTGTGTGTGTCTGTGTTTGCTGTGTGATGGTGTTGTGTGCTGGCAGGTCAGTGGAATTTGCAAAGGATCATGGTAGGGATTTGTGGGCTTTATGTAGGTGGAGTTGGGGGTGTGTCCTTGTTCCATTTGTTTCTCCCCCTGTATTTATTGGCTTTGTCATTGCTTGTTTGGCCCTTTTTTTTTGTATTTTTTCATTAGTGATTATTGTGCATGTAGGAGTCGTTCTTCTGACCGAGTAGGACGTTGCAGTTGTCTCGTGCGCGCCTGTCCGAGTCGTTCCCACTGTGTTTCAGCTCTGTTTCATATGCGGCGTACGCGTCGTTTGCGGGGTATTGTGTTTGTTCGGCTGGCTTTTGTATGCGTGTCGGTCGTACGGCTTGGGCTCCGTGCGAGTCGGTCTGATTTTGCACCCATTGCATCGTACTGCGCGGGTACGTTTCGTTCGGGTTGTTTCCTGGTGCGTGTCGGTCGGTGCGATTCGCGTGGTTTCCCGGCCGGATAGCTTGTTTCCGGCTGGGTAGGTCGTTCGCCTTGAGTTCCGTACGAGTCGGTCGTGATTCCCATGCATTTCATCGTACTTCCCAGGTCGGGCAACGCAGGTACGTGTCGGTCGGACTATAATCCCGTACCGAGTCGGTCGGTATTTTTTCCGGCCCGAATCGGAATCGGCCCCATAGTGTTCTTTGAGGGGTGCGAGTGAGTCAATAGCTGTTGATAGCCAGTTGGAGAGCTCAATGAATGCCAGATTGGCATCAGAGTAACTAGTCCAATGGAGGTTGTTTAGAGTAGTGAGAAGAGCTTGCTTATTGAGGTGGTTATAATTTCTTGTCAGTATTTTTCTGTTTCCTATGTTCTGGGCTTTGTGAGGTAAAGGAATCACGAGCAAAAAAGGAACAGCGTGATGGTCCGACCAGGAGAGCTGGAGTGGCTCCATTACCATAATGCAGGAGTCATTGGAAAATACCCCATCCAGAATATGTCCTGCCTCGTGAGTGGTGGTTTTTACCAATTGTGGTAGTCCGCAGCAAGCCAGGGTTTCTATAAGGGTAAGTGAATCTTTACAGGAGGAATTCTCCAGATGAAAATTAAAATCCCCCAAAAGCGTCAAGTTAGGTTTCACTAGGTAAGGTTCTATGCGAATGGTGAGGTCCTGGGTGAAGGAAGACCTAGGCCCAGGGGGGCGATAGATTAAAATGCCAGAAAAAGTTTCTGAGGAGCGTATTTTTAGGGAGAAGTAAATAGCTTGATAGGAATCAAGGGAAGTGGTTAGTGGCTCAATGTGGCAAGTATAGGAATCCCTGAAAAGAATCCCCAGCCCCCCGCCGACTTTCCCTACCCTATCAAATCGTGAGAACAAGTATCCCTGAGGAATAGCATCAACCAGATAAGGGCCGGAACAGTCCCTGGTCCATGTCTCAGTTATAAAGGCCCAGTCCTGCCTGTGGTAAGAGACAAAATCACAAAACTCTACTGAATGTTTGATCAGGGATCTGGCATTAATAAGGTAACCTGAGAAAGTATAATCCAGGGAAGAAGAGGAAATGTGTAAGTCATCATCGGGATTGGGGGGAGACCTAGGTGGGGATAGACAAAAGTTGCAGGTGGGACATACATGCAACAGATTACAAGTGTCATCTTCCAGGTTCATAGTACAACAGTGAGACTCAACAGTCCTGCATAGCTCAAGGAGCTGTTTCTTGGAGTAGGTGATCATTTTAGAGGTATCCCTGGTGAAACAACCAGGGGTACTGGCGCAGGGCGCTGTCCGGGTGCGGACGGGCGCAGATGGGCTTGCCTTTGGCGTGCCCGCTGCGCGCGTCCGCTGCGTGTCCGGCCCAGCATGGTCTTAAGAAGGCTGGGCCAGAAAAAGACTAGAGCGCTGAACTCACTCCGCGGTGAACTAAGGCAACAGGAAGAGGAGGCAAGACGAGGCAACACCCACTTCCCTCCGCAACAATCGGACTATTACTAAACTCCAAAACCAACTAAACTCAGGGAAAGTGCTGGATAATAAACCATAAAAATTACTATTCCAACCTGCAAAACCAACTAAACTCAGGGAAAGTGCTGGATAATAAACCATAAAAAATTACTATTCCAACTCCAAAACCAACTAAACTCAGTGAAAGTAATGGATAATAAACCATTAAAAATATACTAACTCCAAAACCAACTAAACTCAGGGAAAGTGCTGGATAATAAACCATAAATAATTACTATTCCAACCTCCAAACCAGCTAAACTCAGGGAAAGTGCTGGATAATAATCAATAAAAAATTACTATTCCAACTCCAAAACCAACTAAACTCAGGGAAAGTGCTGGATAAAAACCATAAAAATTTACTATCCCAACTCCAAAAACAATTAAACTCATGGAAAGTGCTGGATAATAAACCATACAAAATTACTATTACAACTCTCAAACCAACTAAACTCAAGGAAACTGCTGGATAATAAACTAAAACAAATTACTATTCTAACTCCAAAACAAATATACTAAGGGAAAGTGCTAAATAATCTAAAAAATGTAAACATATTAAAAAGTGTCAATAAAATTTGGATTTTCTCTTCTTACATAAATTAAATAAATTTAAATTTTTAATTTTTAATTTCCCTTGACTTTAAAAAAAAATTTAAATATCAAAATTTTCCAAATTTTAAAAATTAAAAAAAATTACTAATATTTTTAACATTTGTAAAACAAATACAATAAAAATATAATATATACATAAAAATGAACATATAATTTTACGAACATATATTTATTTAAATAATTTCAAAAATTACAAAGCATTTTTAATAATTTTTATATAATTTAAATGAAAATATTTACACCTCATAAAAAACCTTCAAAATTTTACAATTTGTAATTTATTAATTTTTTATTTTATAAACTATTCAAATTTTTCAATAATATATTTTTTTAATTAAAAAATTATTTTAAACCAACATTTTTAAATTACTCCCCAACCTTATACCCTATAAACCCAAAATTCTACATAAAATTTAAAAAATAATTCATACTTTAAACAAATATTTTTAAATTACTCTCCACCCTTATCCCCTATAAACCCAACATCCCGCTCCTAAAAATAAGTGAAAATACAACAAAAACATACATTTTAACAGTAAAAAATAAATTAAAACATATAAAATAACTACTACTAAAATATTAAAAAAAGAATTTAGGGGCACATTACGATGGCGGGCGGAAGCACCACCGCCGTGCTGGCGGATGCAAAAAGCACCAGTTACCGCCGGCACGCAGCAGTCCACACGCCCGTCAATTACGATGCGAAAAGTAGGCCAAACACCGCCGGCAAGCCAGCAACACCGTCCGCCATCAAAGTGCGTCCGTACACGTAGCGGCGCAGCCCAACTGACACACACCGTCCGACGAAACACGTCCCGCCCGGCGCATAAATTATGATGCCGCAAACAAACGGCTCCCACGGCCAAGAGATACCGTACGACAAACCGAAGCGGTAACACGGATGCCGAGCACGGACAACGAAGAAGCGGCACCCCGAGCATGAATCCAGCACTGCAGGCCCTCCCCATGCTTCTGCTGATGCACCACCAAGGACGCAACGTACCGCGGAGACGCAGGTAGGCACACACACAACAAGTGCACGCAAACAGCGCACACAGTGCAAGGGCGGAAAAAGCGGACAACCCCCACCAGCGCGTGTACACAACACATCCACCATTGCATCCACATATGACACACAGGCCAAATCGTAACATCGCGGAACACATGTGTACACACCACCTGGGACTAGGAACCAACCACCCCGTCACGGCCCCAAAGCGCCGATGACGCCGCCACACATGCGCACAACGCAGAGGCCAACCGCAGCGCCATGCATGCGTCGCACACAGACACAGGGACACAACCAAGCAGCACACACATCAGCCCCACCCCGAACGCACATGACACGTGACAGGCCTGCCACAGACATGTCCCCAACGCCCAATTCACGGACAACACCCAACGCCACACAACCGACGCACACATGTCAGTGAAGTCACGCAACAGCAGGACACACCCCAGTGTAACAAACATGGCGAAGCACACAGCGGCGTCAACACCAACTAGGAGAAGCAGGGCCCCTTCGGGAAGAGGAACGCAGGTACCACACTGAAACACCCATACCACCCTGCACATATGAACAAGACATATAAAACGGAACACCAAAGAGCCCGGGGACCGACAACAGGTGGCCCAAGAATAACATTCACACACAAGGCCCAACGCAGAGCGGAAAGGCAGCCTGCCGCCCACACAAGGGAGAGCAGACAGCACTGAATGACCTTCCATTCCAACTCCGAAACCACAGCCCTACGACAGAAGCCGGTGAATACAGCCATTGTCCAAGAATAGACCAACACAGGCATGCCGAGGAGACCGACCACAGGGCAGATAGCGCATATCACAGAAGCACACAACGGACGGGGAAGAAAGAAGAAAACACTCCCCCATGTCGGCCACATGCAAGTTAATTGGAAGGAGTCACACATCACTGACCTTGAACTGTCTGAGAAGCATGTGGGAAGAGGGCCCGTGTCCTCCAAACAAGCAAACAGAACACAAGTCCTGTCTCCCTACGACTACACAGAGCTCACAGCAACCTCGGAGCGTGCACATTGCAGACTGCACACACAGCCGGAGCACGCCACCACAACGCACCGCTGCGAAATGGCAACCGCAACACACCTACCCAACTACGCCGAACAGCTCAAGCTGTACAAAACCAACCTGTTCCATACATTGGGATGCGATCTCCTGTCCCTGCTGAACGTAAGTTACCGACTGACTTACCGCATCACATTGTTCAGCTGCGTCATGCCCGTCTTCTACTGTCGGAGGTGTCCATACCAGCATCCCGTCGAGATATGCCTCTCCAACCCGGCATGTCTGAAGGCGGACCTGCTACCACTACTCCTCCCTCTGGACGCACACGACAGGGCCTGCTCTGCCTATGGGGGCATGGCGTATGTGGCCAACATCGCACCCGCACTGAAATGGGACCACTGTGCCTCCACACGACGGATCATCGAGAACAGCTACATCGAATGTCACCCAGCATGCCCCATCATGGTCCTCCAAGGGACAACTTACGAACAACACCTTGACAGCCACCATCCGCTACATTGGCTGGCAAACATGTACACCACCAATGACATGGAAGCCCTGCTGGACGGCATCGCATACCTGACAACCTGTCAATTTGTCGGACCACAACGCAGGTTCCCCGAGTGACCTATGATGTCCAACCCCGCACCCATGCTTAGCTTCCGCACGGACTGGCCAGTCACCACCACAACAGCCATACCAAACGACCGGCAACTGTAACCACACCATCAACGACATCGCCATGACATCGGATATGACCGGGACATGCACACTGTTCCCCATCACATCCAGGAACACCGCATGCATCGTGGGAGGCAGTGGCATGGGCTCTGTGTATCGCACCCACATGGACGGAACTGCACGAACAACCAGGACACGACATGGATCCAGCGCCCATGGACACACACACCGCTCAGTGGACATGAATAGGTCGCCTGGAGTCAGTGGGTGCTGCACCCCTCCCACCCCCGCCCCGGGAATCCCATACCAGGACCTTTGCATGGACGACAAGTGCATACAACAACAACACAACCCCAGTGACTGTGACATGTCCAGTAACCACCACAGTGCAACAACAAGTGGCACGCCGCTGCATGCACGCAAGCACATGCCCTGATGTCATCTCACATGCACGCGTGCATGAGGAACAACCGCAGCAAACCTGTCACATGGAACTGAGATGGACTGTGCCCATGATGCCAAGCGGTCTGGTAGGCTACATGTATACCGTCTGTGTCAAAGTCCGCAGCTCCGCAGCTATACGTAAATGTACATTAGCACAGCCTTGGCCAAGCAGATGTCACTCTGAAGCCCACATCCCACATGCAACAGCCAATCACATGTAACCCCACACCCTATCCCATTTGCAATCATGCTCAGTATATCCTCAACATGTATTCCGCTGCCAGTAGTGTCCACTATACTGCATCACAGAGGACAGAAGACTCAATATAATGTTTGAAACCAAAACTGTCTCCGCTGACTCATTTCACAAATACGAATGAGAGAGGATGAGAGTATGTGAAGTACACGGCAGTCGTGACATGACCATGTAGTCCACTGGTATTAGATGTCAACGCAAATGAGTAGCACTACTGTGGAAGACACACATGTGTCGTGTGAAGTCGTATGGACGCAGTGCTCAGGTGGGTGGGTGCGACGGGTAGATGCGCACATGCCAAGTTGGAGCACGCCGTGTTGGGAGGGGTCATGAACAGTACACCACCGCTTCCCTGGGCATTGTGAGAGGACACCTGTCGGGGGAGTGAACACGTGTGTGCACAGCAGCCGGGCACACGTACAAAGCGGTACCAGGCGCACCTCAGCCCACCCTCTGTGGACAAGCTGGATCCTGTTGTGCGCCCGCCATGCCCCTTGACAAGGCACACACAGCCCCAGTCGACCAGGTGTAACCCCAACATAGTCAATCCGCACAGGCGATACAGGGCACGGGATGGCAGTGGAGCATGGTGTGTGAGAGGTCTCCTCGCGCTCCTCCTGGTCATATCACGCAGGCAATAGAACCTCAACGTCTAGCATGGCACAAGTCACAGGGAAGTGTAGGGGGACGCACCACAGCACGAGCAGCACTGACGTCACGGGAGGTGGCTCGCACCATCCCATCCATTGCCCATCATACCAACCACGCCACATGCCATTGCGACTAAGTGCAAGCGCGTGCGCCACCACCCCCGAGCCCTCCCCAGAGAGGCCAAAGAGTGAATGTGTGGGCCATCAGCCACAGACGGACGCTGCCTGGCCGCAAGGGCAGCCACAGCCACTGGGTGTCGCAGGTGGCGGATCCGGAAGGCGAAGACTGTGATGCATAGTCCATGCAGGCCGGGTCTCCATTTGGGGCACCACGCAGGTGGACGGCGTCCCGCAACACATCATACCCTGAGACAGCCCACTTGTGCAACTGGACCCACACATACACTCCTTGCCCTCTCTGGTGCGAGCTTGGGGCTGCCTGTGCAAGCGCTAGCCTCGCAGGTGAGCATGCATATTGGGGGAGCGAGGGGAGGACATGAGGGCTGGGGCGAAGATGACTGTATCACTGTCAGTGAGTACAAGGGATGACCCAGATGTGGAAAGGAAGAGACGTGTCCCGTGTGTACTGCAACTAGTCGCCAATCCAACTACCCCCATGTCCGGAATGTAAGCCCGCACCTAGGCCCGCCCATCCGCCACATCGAATATACCACCAGCACGACAACCTTCCCATTCGAAACACTGACTGGGGGTGGCGACCAGTGAACAATCATGTGTAGCCTACCCACGCGTACATGTGGGCCCTCCATGATCCATGTCACCTGCGGCAAAGTCATGACATGCGCAATGAGGGAAGTGAGGAGAGCTGTCCGCCCCACGCGCAGAAGGTGCATCAGCTCCACAGACCCAGCAGCGAGTCCAGCAGGGGTCACATGTGCAGGGGCAGCTGTGCCTGGTGTGAAGGCACATGCATATAGACAGCACATCGACCAATGTGTAGTCTGCCCACATCTACAGTCCATCATCATGCGGACATAGGAATTGAACACAGGGCAACACATCTTAGTTGGTGCACCCACCGTGACCAACAATGCGCAATCATCGACGTACCCGCCCTGTGCATGGCCCCCACCCAACGGAGGCACATCCAGTGCCACCATCCCACACACACAAGCCTTCCACGGAACATGCTGTGTCCAATGGTCAGTACAGAGTCAGCGCCCATCTGGTGGATCCTGAACAGGAGACACATGCACACACATGCCAGCTCCCACTATGTACGTCTGCCACCTGGCACGTGCAATGTAACCTCTCACCTGTGACGTGTGACTGCAAGCACACAGCCGTCTTGGCATGGGGCTGTCAATGTGGACACCTGTCAATGTTTCGGGAGGTGTGATCCGTACAGTGCTGTACATAGGGTGCAGTGCTGACACCTACTACTGTCTCATATCCCCTCGTGCCACAGGTCCCACTTGTTTTGGCCGCTCAGCCTGTGCCCACATCGTTGTCGTCGTGTGCCATACTCATCCAGCCGCGGAAGCAGTTCCATGCTCAGCAGACATTCATGTTGCCGTGGCGTTGCCGCTTGACGGATATGCAGTCAGTCCCCATCAGCACGCCCCGCAAGTCATTGGGGCCTAGATCCCCATGTGCATGCACATGGCAGTGGTTTGTATCACTAGCCATTGCCATTGTTGGGAGACCTGTGTAAGTGTATTGTGGCCGTGCCGTCCCAGCTTGACAGCTGGGCTGTGGCTCATGTGCTTGCTCAGTCATGTCAGTGATGTGTATGCGAAATTGCTATGTGTCGTGTTGCATTGACATGTGTCCTCTGCCATTGTCCCTAGGCGGAGACCGAACATTGACCGCCCATACCAATTGCTGGCGGACATGGACGATACAGAGGTTATTAGAAAGTTTCGGCTGGACAGGCCAACCCTGCATCGACTGTGTGCCATGTTAGAACCCCATCTCCGTCCCCGCAGGGTGTATCCGACTGCTGTCACCCCCACGGCTAAGGTGATGGCCGCCATGCATTTCTTCGCCACTGGGTCATTCCAGCACACAGTGGGCATTGGAGGAGGGATGTCCCAGCCCATGTTCAGCAAGGTGCTGAGGGATGTACTGGCAGCCATGATGCTGTACCGGAACAGGTACATCCGCTTCCCCAGGGCTCGTGAATTGGCGGCAGTGAAGGGTGCATTCTATGCCCTTGGCAGAATCCCACACGTCGTTGGAGCCATTGACTGCACACATGTCGGCCTTGTTCCACCACAGGCCACTGAGCACCTGTACCGCAACAGGAAGCACACGCACTCCCTGAATGTGCAAGTGGTGTGCCTTGCGGACATGGTGATCACCCACGTGTGTGCAAAGTTCCCAGGCTCGGCCCATGACGCACACATAATGCGCAACAGCATCTTGCCACGACTGATGTCCAATATGCAACAGGATCGTGCCTGTATTGTCGGTGAGTATGTGGAGTGGTGTAGCGTGCTGGCTGTGCGATGCTGTCCCCTGTCCAGTTGGATTAGCAACGGTTCTCTGTGTCCCTCACACCCAGGTGATTCTGCGTACCCGAATGGGGCATGGCTGCTCAGTCCATTGAGGAATCCTCGCACCCCAGCAGACGATCGCTACAATGAGGCACATGGGAGGACCAGACGTGTGGTCAAGCGTACCTTTGGCCTCCTCAAGTCCAGGTTCAGGTGCCTGGACCGCACCGGGGTGCGCTGGCGTACTCCCCACAGAAGGTGTGCCAGATAGTGGTGGCGTGCTGCATGCTGCACAATCTGGCCATTCGGAAGCAGATCCCCCTCATCGTGGATGACGGAGATCAACCAGGGTCCCAGCCCGCAGACCAGGACAGCTCGAGTGAGGAGGACAGCGGAGAGGAGGAAGCTGGTAATGTGCGGCAGCAGCTCATCGCCCGCTACTTCACTTGACGGTGAGTGTCCATGTACGACGGCTGATGTGGCTGTATCTGTGCAGGTGTGCTGTGTCAGGGTGGCCGTTTGTTCACTGCGTGCTGTGTGTCAACGCTCCATGGCCAGGGTAGTATGCCACTGTTGGTGGCTGTGGCATTGTGCCCTATTGCTCTGTGCGATGTGTGTACATTGCTTGTAGTTGTTGACATGTACTGTGTGATGGGTGTGTGACACACTCATTGAATGTGCTCCTGTTCTGTCTCCCACCCCTAGGTCCCTACAGGCCCTCCGGATTCAATTGCCATGCCACGCATCAGGTGCCTTTCCGCCCAAGGTGGCCGTTGTATTCCGTACAAATAAAACACAGGGCACAAACAGCAGTTAGTGAAAAAGGTGCATTTATTACAAACTGTGACATGTGATTGTGTGTAAGGTGATGACAAAAGTGGTGCGTGCAGTGACAATGAGCTGTCGGTCATGGCTGCGTGATGATCAGGGTGTACCCACTGGTTCTATGTCCATAGTCCAACACACACATGCCATCCAGATGGCTGTGTGGAGTGGGATCGTAGTCCAAGTCAATGCAGTGGCTGGTCAAGGAAGGCTGGCGGAAGGCTGGCTGGCTGCCTCACTTGCGTTTGGAGCGTGCGAAGTCCTCCCGGGAGATCTGTTTCCACTTCGGACGGCCCCTTCCACGTTTGCGAGGGGGGTGCCTGCTTGCGACATACTGGTGGTTGAGGTGTGCTCACTGGCTGTGGACGCAGGGGAACTGGACACTGCTGCTCCACCCTGCGCCCCGGCAGGTGGTGGCGGAGGGGAGCTGCTGTCCCTGGCTGTGACCTCACCGCCACCACCAGCTGGCCCATGAGGTCCACGATTTGGCCCATATGGGCGTCCATGGACCTCAGCACCCCCAGCACCTCACGCGTGTCTGAAGCAGACCGGACCCATTGTCCTTGGGCCTCTTCATAGGCCCCAAGGACTCTGGCCATTTGAGGCAGGGCATGGCTCCCAGGGGAGGCTGGCGTTTCCCTGACCCTGCTCCTCCTACCAGTCCTGCTGCCACCGGCCTGCCCACTAGCCACATTGCTCACCACGGTCCTCGCTGTGGCTCCCAGGGTGGATCCAGTCGGCCGGGCCACCACCTGCGCTGGGGCTAGTGCCAGCGAAGACGTGGTGGTGGTGGCGGCGGTGGTGGTCGGTGCGGCGATGGTGGCGGTTGCGGCAATGGTAGTGGCCGCAATGACCGTGGGTGTGGCCGCAATGACCGTGGGTGTGGCCGCAACGACAGTGGCAGCAGGGGGCTGGGAATGTTCAGCAGCCCTGGATGATGGGTTGGTGGGTAGGAGGGGTCCTGGGGAGCGGCTGGGCCCTGCCACACCAGATGGGCCTGCTTGGTGGTCCGTGTCCGAAGAGGAGGACAGATCCTCCAGATCCGTGTGTCCTCGTTGGGGGCTTGTAGGCTGGCTGTGCTGGCTGCTGGCTCCATCCCCAGCATCCAGCAGTTCGTCACCTGTGGAGAGAATGAGATTTGTTATTGTGTTGCACCTGGCGAAGTATGTAGTTGTCGTCTGACATTAACAGTTCGTGCAATCTCGTACATGGGTTTCCCGGAGGCGTGTGTGTGGCTGTAGCATTTGTAGTTGTGTGTGCTTGGCAATGGGACTGTGTGCTGTGCACATGTGGCATGGGACGGATTGGCCATGCCGATGGGTGTGTTGCTGTGCCCCTACTTATTGTGACTCTGGTGTATGCGGGCTCCTGGCCCATCCTGGGTCTGGTTTGTACTTTGCTTTTGGTGTTCAGATGGGACGCTTAGGAACGCATATGGCAACATGGGGGCCATGCCCCAGATTCGCATTTGGGAGGGAATATGCTTTTGGGGTTCAAATGGAACGCTTAGGAACGCATATGGCAACATGGGGGCCATGCCCCAGATTCGCATTTGGGAGGGAATATGCTTTTGGGGTTCAAATGGAACGCTTAGGAACGCATATGGCAACATGGGGGCCATGCCCCAGATTCGCATTTGGGAGGGAATATGCTTTTGGGGTTCAAATGGAACGCTTAGGAACGCATATGGCAACATGGGGGCCATGCCCCAGATTCGCATTTGGGAGGGAATATGCTTTTGGGGTTCAAATGGAACGCTTAGGAACGCATATGGCAACATGGGGGCCATGCCCCAGATTCGCATTTGGGAGGGAATATGCTTTTGGGGTACATGCTGTGAGCCATGGGTGCCGAACGTGACATGTGTTGTGGCAGCATGACAGTGCATGGTTTGAGGTGTGTGCATGCTTGACATGGCCTGCATATTTGCTGTCTGTTGTGATTACTGGACATGGCATTGGACGCATCGTTATGAGTGAGTGATGGTTGTGTGCCAGCCAACGTATTGCAGTTGTCCCATCTCCTTGGTGTGCGTGCTGCCCTGTGCCATGTGCATCACTGCAGTGCTCGGGGGGGTGTGGCCCATGTTGTGTGTTGTTGCTCACAGTGTGTCGTGCACTTCATTGACTTCTGGCACATGGTTGGTCATGGGCATGTATCTTAGCGTGACTGCTGTATGTGTGGCAGCTGTGCGGATGACATGCCTTTCATGAGACTGGGGCTGACGGATGGGATGGATGGTATGTTGTTTGTGCATGGTGTGTCTGTGTGTTTGATGGGTTCAGTGGTGTTCGTGTGCATTTATGTTGTTCCGCTCTGTTGCGTCTAGTGTTGTTTGTCTTACATAGGCGTAGTTGTGGGGTGTGTGGTTGACAGGCAGTAGGGGCTACATGGACAGGACTTCAATGGTGTTTCGGTTGTGTGTGATGAGTTGCACAGTGGCTGCCGTGTGGGACTATATTCAGTGTGGCTTGTGCATGCAGACGTGGCTCCTTGGGTGTTGCTATGTCTGTGATGGGTCATGTGGGGTGTGAGTCTGTTGTTCATGTCCGTGTGCACATTGTTCACTTGTTCGTGACGGTGGGCGGTGCTGCGTGTTCGTCTGCTACGTGACATGTCCCATGTGTTGGTCGTGTTATGGTCCTCATGCCTCCAGTAATCCAGCCCTGTCCAGTTTCCCACCTGCAAGTTGTTCGTGCGTGCACTGTACTGGATGCCACATGGCTCTAAGCGGGGGTGCTCCATGTTGCAGGTCTGTGGGGGTGGGGGGTGTTGTGGGTCGTGGGGGTGGCTGGACACCCACTGACACTGATTGCTGTGGACCGTGATGTCTGCCTTTCGGCTGTCGTTGTGCACTGCGGTGGCTGACACGTGGCTGTGGGGTGTGGGAGATGCTCCTCCTTGCTGTGCTGTGGGACTGGGGCCTGGTGTGTGTTGTACTTGGGCTGTCCACCGTCCCACCCACTGCACTTTGTGTTCCTGCCACTTACCTGTTACTTGTCGGTTAGTGCAGCTGTGGCGGACACATGGGTGTGGTGGGTGCTCGTTGTGGCGCTTCTGGCATATTTGGGGACCTGTTGGTGGTTACGTGGCTGGCTGAGTGTACACATGTCCCCACGCATCTTACAGTTGTTCGGTTTGGGCTGTGTGTGGTGGTGTCTGTTGCATGTGTGTGTGATGTGTTGTGTATTGTGTGCTGGACATGGGGGTGTTTGTCCCTGGGAGCTGTGGCATGGTGGTTGCGCATGTGAGTAGATAGCGGTGTGCTGGTATACATTGGTTTGTACTTACCAGCCTCCACTCCCCCTGCTAATCCGGCGAGGATCTCCGGATGTATTACGACTCGCACCTTCTCCTCCCACGCTTTGAAGGTCTTAAAGAGCGCGGGATTCCCTCCGCCAGTGACGGCAGCCAGCTCTCTGTTTTGCCCTCCTTCTTCTTGACCAGGCTCTTTACGTCATTCCAACGTTTGTTTATTTCACCTCTGTTCCTGGGCAGGGTCCCGACTACATTGACCTGGTCTACGATCCGGTTCCACATTCTGTTTCTGGTGGCTAGTGGTGTGTGCTGGACCATGTTCCCATAGATTTGTGGGTACACCTTGATGATCTCGTCGACCATGACCGTCAGCTCAATGGGCGTGTACTTGGGCATTCTTTGTGGTGCCATGGTGTTTGTGGTGCTGGTGCGGTGTGTGTTGTGTAATGTGCAGGGGGTTTGTGGTGCCGGTGTTTGGTGGTGGTGGTGGTGGTGGTGGTTGTGATGTGTGCGTTTCTGTGGTGTGCTGCTGTCCTTGCTGTGTCACTGTGTCCTCTCCTCTCCTCTCTGGTTTACAATGTAGCAAGGGGTTGTGGTCTGTGGGAGTGCTGCTTTTGTACTCACCTATGTGGGTGTGTCCTCATGGTCTGTTGTTTTCAGGTGTGTTGTGTCTGGGGTTCTGGCCTTTGTATTTTTTGTTTGTCCGGGGGGTGTTTTCGGGATGTGTACTGTGCTTGTGTATTTTTGCGTGCCTTGCTGTGTGGACTTGTTGGCCATGTTGTGTGCTATTGGTTTTGTGTGCGGATGGTTTCTGTGCAGGTACGTGGGCGCCATGGCTCCTGCCGTGTCGATTCTCATCGGCGTTGTTTGCGCTGGCGGGCGGTATATTTGTGGTTTTCCGCGCTCATGTCGGTGCGATCGTAATTTCACGTGCGGTGTGTCGGCCGTGAGGGCGGGCGGTTTTGTGTTGTCGTGCGTGTTTCCGTCCGTGGCGGGCGGTTTGACTCCGACTCGGACGTTGGCGGGCGGTATTTTGTGTGATTTTTCCGCCGATGGCGGTTTTCGGTTTGTGTAATCGTAATGGCGTGGTCGGTGTTCAGGCGGTGTGTGCGGGCGGATTTTTGCCGCTTCCATGCCTGGCGGATTTATTTACGCCGGGTATCGTAATGGGCCCCTTAAACACTAAACAAAAACAAAAAAAATATAAATAGTCGATATTATTTACAACAATATTTTTGACATCGACATTTTCAAAATCGATATTTCTAAAACACACAAAAAATTATATTTTTAACAATGAAAAAACTTAACTTGATATTTTACACCATCGATAGTCTTGACTCTATATTCATGCAACTCGATATTTCTCCATCGATATTCTGTCTCTTCACCGCTCAAAATTTCGTCAGTACACCTACTTGCTTAATTTCAGTTCCATTTGTGTAAAAATCCTCTCGCTTTAGCATGGAAACAACATGAAAGGACAGAACACGAGTATGTGTTGCTCATGCCAACGTGATTTGGCCCTATTTATTTTAGCACGAAAGACACCCAAAAATTAATACAGTAATGCTTTTCCCTTAAAAAAAACTTGTATAAAATGTTGGAACAGTTTATAGCATAATTCCACAATTTCATATAATTTCTGCAACCTAAATTATGTGAATTTTTCATAGGCCTATTTCCCACCTGGGATTTCCTGGTTCAGCATCATATTTTCCCACTGCTGCTCATCTGTGCATGATCCAGTGGGGTGATTTGCTCCTGTCTGGGAGGACCGCTTCTGCTTCTAGATGTTCCTTTTGGTGCCATTTCCTTGTGGGAGCTGATTCCTTCTTGCAAATGGGCTGTGCCGCTGTATCTCTTTCAGTATTCTATTACCATTTGGTGCCATATGTGCTTCTTACATGACTTGTTAGGCATGGACGTTGATTCATCAAAATGCCTGGGTTAGTGGAAGTGACATCACATGATGTGGGACCCTCCGCCTGGTGTCACAGGAAGTGATATCACATGAACTTTGACCAGGTGACATCACAGGAAGTGACATCGCCTGCCCTTCAACCCACCCGGATGATGATCCAGGAAGTGACATTGCAAGGCATTTGACCTGATGACATCACAGTAAGGGACATCATGTCACCATTGGACCCCATGAAAACAATGGAAGCGACAATGCATGAACTCTGGTTTGGTGCTATTGCAGGACGTGATGCATCTAACTTTTGGTTACTTACATCACACACAAAGAATGGAAAATCTCTACAGATGCAAAAGAAGTACCCTACAAACAGACATACTTCAAATCCTATTGAAAATGCAGCTATACACATTGTTTCAGGTAGTATCTTCAGATATACAATTAAGATAATGTAGCATTGAATAAGAACCTATCAAATAGTGTCCAACATAATATGTGTATTTGTAAAGCGCACGTTCACCCGGAGGAATCTTGACGCAGAATAACAGATGTTTTATGTTACCCAACGGTACTCATTTTATTGACCTCATATGGATGAAAGGCTGAGTGGATGCGCTGGAATTTGAACCTGTGACCATAAGGTCGAATCCAGGCCCCTGCAGTGGACACATTAACCCACTGAGCCACCAGACCCGGCCAATGGAAACCACTGGAAAACACGGTGATCAGTCATCATCAATATCAAATAACTTATAAAATGGGAATGATGGGCCTATAATGTTCAAAATAAGTTCACTTTATCATTTATTTTAGAAGATAAGAGTACCATTTAATTAAATCTCAGTCTAGGAACGTAGATAACAGTGCTATTTAATGCAGGTCAAGTTCTCCCAGTTGCCTTCCTTTCCATGACATGGTATATATACTTCTAAACCTGTGAAGCCATTAAACCTTTCCAGGTTTACTATCATTAATTTCTTCTACAGAAAACATGCACATCACTGGTACAGTACTTGTGTCGATCAATAATATGCTTGTTCTGCATTAACATACCTTAGCAGCAACAAACATCTTATCTACCAGCCAGACTGCTCAAAGGCATGAATGCTTGCTTTACAAATGCAGATGTTACACTCCAAATTTAAAAATGACTCCATTAATCACTGCTCCTAAAGCAAAGCTTTCCACATTTTCAAAATCCATCGCACACACACATACAGAAACAATGAATCATACATGTGTAAATCAGTGTATAGAAAATGTTACATAAGGCGAAGGACACTACAGGGGGTAGGATTTACATGTCATCCATACTGGTAGGCCCTTTTTAAGAGTGCTTGGTCTAGAGAAGCACAAGCCCAGGATTCAGAACATAACACAGTGGTTAGGATTGACTTTAATAATAAGAATTTATTTTTACCCCATCAAAACTTTCTTAGCAACATCAGGCTAGAAAGACTGGGAAAAAAACATTACTTTCTAACCTGTACCATGCAGCTTGCAGGTAGCTCTTATATGACAGTTCATAGCTCACTCTGCTAGATTACGAATGTAACATATGAACTGCACAGTAACAACAGATATCACTGTGGCAAATCAGTAACCCACTGAGCTATCCACATAAAATATTATTCTTTGATATGCATGGTACACATTCTTTGCAGCCAGAATATTAACCGTCTGCACTACCTTAGATAAATGAAAACTGCCACTAGATAAACCTCCCATCTCTTTCCAGCAGGTACATTAATAAATCACCAGAGTTAACTTGACACTTTTTTTGGTGCCCCGAAAACTGCTGACTATACACGGGAACGTTGTTGTGCTTTTAAAACTGCTGCACTGCTACAAAACCGGCCCTCTCTAACAAAACCAGCCCTCCACCCTTCCAGCCTCCCGGGGAAATACCCGCCCGCTGCCCGATGCCCAGCATGGCCATTCCAGCCTTAGTGGTGTTCAAAGCAAACAATGTCTTGTTGGCCAGTCCACTAGCACTGACCGGCGTGCACATGCTGTGGCTATAGAAATGCAGTGTTCAACATAAAACAATGGCAATTAATGTGTCATTCGCATTACCTGAACGATGGCTAGACCGCTAGAATGGTTGAACCTGAAATGTGTGCTCTTTAACAATAATATCTGAAGTTTTACAAGCCATTTGAACATCTTGTGTCAACTCCAAAAACAAATAATCTTATCTTACTTTACTTATTGTTTCTGTTAGAGGTTTGCCCAGGGCTCGCAGCTCACAGGAGTCACAATGAATGGCACCACCAGAGGGAAGTTGGGGAGTCGAGACTCTAGTCAAGTCGATGTGACGTCTCAGTCAGTCTCACTTTCACACGACCTCACTTGCCCCACAGCCTGACTGAGGTCCGACCGTCCAACTCAGTCAGAGAGTGACAATTAAGTGAAGCAAGTAACTCACTGCCCAGTCCCAAACTTGCGTTGATTCTAGTCAGTCACTGAAGAGTCCTGACACTCAGCACCCACACAGAAGGCACAAGTCTGACTCCGACTCCGAGGCCAGACTGTGTCAGCACGGCTTTTACTGCAGCACGGGGCTGGGCAATAGTTTTTGCCACGGCCATCATCATTGGTAGCGCTTTTGCGCACTACCAGATTGACGGCCCTGGGACCCGGTAAGTGGGCCAAAACATGGTGGTACACATACCGCCCCTAACACCATGTCCTCAACCAGGATAGGGTGCAGAAAGTGCGCCCTTGCACTTATACACATGTGCTGCTAGCTGTAGCACAAGTAGTTAGTCACTGTCCAATCATGCCCAGCCATGCTGCGCCTCCCTCATGCTCAATTGCTCAGCTTCCTGACCCAGGCCCACAGCAGATACATACAATGTATCAAATCAAGGACAGCGCCGGCCAGCTTGGCCCGGGTTACCATAGCATTGAGTGAGACAAGTTCTTTCCCCCATCATGGCCCAGCTTGCAGGCCATCATGATGTCTCTGCATGCATAGCTTCAGCACAGCAGTGCAGTGCAATCAAGCACTGCTCACACTGCGGCTGATTTTATGCCACTGGAGTGCTTGCCAAGGCTGACAAACAGTCAGGGGTCCCAAACATGGTGGCAGGGGTTGCAACGGGTGGCTTAGGGGTCACAGTTGTGACCTTAGACGACCCCAATAGATGTTCATGCTGGTTGATGCTGATGAGGGTTATAGGTGCTCTGTCATTGGCCAGTTTAATCAGTCTTTTCTGGCAACATTTAAGGCTTATGCCTGTTGTGTGTTCCTTCATGGGCTGGGGCTGTATATGGCCCAGAGTCTGCATGTGGCATACTTGCTAGCTCACATTTTCCTGGCTGGTTTGATATAGGCTGAGCTTACTTCAGGTTCTCCAGGTCCTTGTTCTAAATAGTATTTAGATGCATGGTAGAAGTCCATTCTACTTCATACATACGAATACAGTACGTATTAACTAATAGAGTAATAACTTACTCCTCTTAATGGTCATGTAATTCAAGAGCTATGTCTAGCCCATGTCAGAGTGGGACCGCAGCAGATCAAATAGTGCTTTCTCCTGCTACAAAAGCATCTCGGTTACTTTGCTGAATGTTAACTTTTCTTTAACAGTTTATTTTATTACCTTGTATGTTTGAGTTTTCTGATCCAAACATATCTTTATTTACATTAATCTGTTATTTTAGTTTACTTGGTCTATTATTTCAAATCTATTTCATTTATTGGTTTTCAAGTTTCAGTTAATTATCATTTGCTTTCCAGCAGCTGCTTGAATCACAGGAGGAACCTAGGCACCTTTTTTTTTACTATTGTTGTCACGCTAACATTGAAGGCTTCTCTCATCCCATCGCTATCCTGAGGTTGGTATAGCTACTTGTCCTTCCTATTAGACCTTCCTCAATAGCCATCGTACTTAGGGGTATATATATATATATATATATATATATATATATATATATATATATATATATATATATATATATATATATATATTGCCCATATTGGCATGACTGCCACCTCCTTGACTCTTTATGCTCCAGTAACTCAACTACAATGCTCTCCTCAATGAGACAGGTTCCTAAGAGCAAGAATAGCTCTCTTAGTAAGCTTGAACCTATAATGCGTAACAATTTAATGGCAAGATACAGGACAAACAAAGAATAGGGATGAAACTCATCAAATAAGAATAAGAGACATTGAAAAGAGATAGACGAGCAAACTGTCCACTCAAGAGGAAGGAGGTGACCTAAAACCCACTATATATATTTGTTTTGTCATTTATTTTTATTAACTTTTCTTGCGACATATACCATATACATCCAGATAGTACTATGTGATCATACAAGGAAAGAAGATGGAAATGCCTCAAGCAGCATCGCGTCTACATAGTAAACGAGCAATGCACACACTTTTAAGGTGACAGCCATCATCAAAATCACATATCAGAATAAACAGAAAAACAAAGATCAATCGGAAACAATCAACTACGCTCTTCTCCCCTGCAACTGGATCCCAATCCTTTAGCCCAGGATAACCAATTATAGCACAACTGCAGCAGGGCACAGCGCTAAATGACATCAACATTGGGTATCATGGCGGAACCTTATCACTTGATCTAGTAGGAGCGAGTACAGCATTAAGCTTGGTCAGATATTCATTCCATTGCTGCATGAGGTTACACTTCCCATCACTAGTTCTGATGTCTGCTCGGAGCGAGAGTTCAGCAGATGCCCACCAGATCACATCACTCTTTCACGTTGGGATTGGGGGGACAGACACAGCCTTCTAGGCCATGGCAATACATCTTTTTGCCAATACCAGTGCTTGAGCCTGGAATCCATGCAGTTGTCGCTTATGCTTTGTTACTACCCAGGAATGTAAAAGGCAGAAGGTTGGATCGCAGGGAAAAATAGATGCAGTGACATCAGAAATACAAGAGATTACTGCTTGCCAATAAACCACTATTACAGGGCAAAGCCACACCATATGCAGGAAGTCTGGGTGGACCTGTGTTAACCCTGGGCGTAGTTCGCGAAGTAGCGCTACGCGAAGCTACGTGAAGTGCACCTCGCACTACGCGAGCTACGCGTAGCTACGCGAACTGCGTAGTGCACTGTGCAAAATGCTGTTCGCACTGATTGCACAGTGCCGGATGCTTTCCGCACTGTGCAATCATTGAAAACGGCATCTTGCACAGTGCGAGCTGTCTTTTACTGCCGCTCGAGTAGATTTTTACTCGAGCGGCAGCTTTCTCAACGCGGACTGGTAGTTTCTCATCGCGAGCGGTCGCGAGCATGCGCAACCACTCGCAATGAGAAACCTGACCTCCCCGCGTTGAGAATCTCGCCGGGAGGTTTTTTTTCCACGCTCGCGATCGGCAACTTGATGTTGCTGATCGCGAACGAGGAAAAAGTCTCGCCGGGATGTCATTTTGCTTGCTCGCGGTCGCCAACTTGACGTTGAGGACCGCGAGCAAGCAAAAAATGACCGCTACGCGTGTTTGCACTGTGCTACGTGCAATTCGCGTAGTGCGAAGTAGCGCAAACTTCGCAAACTACGCGAGCGTAGCGTAGTGCTTTGCCCAGGCTTTACTACATCTGGGACACGTCGGCACCACTCCTGGGTAAATTTGTGCTAGGCTGTCAGGGGAAAGGTATGTGTGATGTAAATAATTAGCTTGTGTAAGCCTAAACCGTGCATTCTGTGTTCTCATTCTAATGGACCCAAGACATCTGTGCCAAGTGGAGGATTGTAGTTCTATGGATAATTTCTCCTCCCGCCATTTTTTAAGTGCCGGGAAATCTTTGTGTGTACCATCCTCCAGCAGTGCCCCCTAGAAATGAGAAATAGCCTGAGCCGATCCAGTCAATGTAATCATCAATTCTAATGGGCCAGCCTCCTGCACAGGGTCTGTGTTCACCCCCACAATCTCCCCGCCACCCCTATCAGCGTGGAATATAGGAGAAACTGCATTGGGTCTAGCGTCCCTCCCTCTGTCAGGTCCACGAAGGTGCCGAGTCTGCCTTCCACTATTATGTCTCCCCAATTCCTGTACCCAGCAGCAGCCTAGGATTCCACTTGGTGGATCTCTCTCAACTGTGGGCATGGAACAGGCACCCATAGAGGGAGGCTAGGTTTGTAGGGAGTAGCCTTTTTACCTCAATGCAACTATATCTACTAGCACCACGCCGCCACCTTCGGCAGAATGCTGGGAAGAGTGTGCCGCGAGTTAGAGGCCAAAAACGACTCTAACAGTGGAGTACCCTCAAAATCAAAACCCAATAGGTGGCTCTCCGGGTTAGATGTATCTAATAACCACTGCAAGGGCCACTGCAGTTGAGCCGCGGTGTACTATAGTTCATAGTTGGGTGCTTCCAACCCCAAGTCTTCCTCTGTGGCATATAGGGTGTCTAGTTTAACTCTAGGCCTCTTATTGACACAGATCAGTGAGGCCAGCAAACATTGCAGGACCTGAAAGAATGGTTTCTTTAGTATCACTGGTAGTGCTGCAGAGAAATAAAGGTGTTGCGGAAGAATTAATATTTTTGCAATACATACTCTCCCTATTGTGCCCAGAAGGGAAACGACTGCCCGCGTTCACCTCCACCAGACCACGTTCAGAATGATATACTTGTACCCCCAGATATCTGAAGGTGTCATACTTCCACTGTAAGATGCCCTTTCCATCGGGTTGACATAGGGGTTTAGGAGTCCGCAACAAGGGGAATAAACATGATTTCCCCCAATTTATCCGCAGTCCAGAAACGCGACCAAACACGTCTAGGGCGGACATGACCTCAGGTAGAATGGTGGGGTTGGCTTGTAGATAAATCAGGGTATCATCCGCATACATAGAAACTACGTTGGGATGGTTCCCCATCGAATAACTTCAGAGCTGCGTTCTTTCTTGCAAAATACAGTTCAATGGCTCCATAGCCAGGGCTAACAGTGGGGGAAATAGAGGGCATCCATGCCTGGTGACCCGTTCAATACCAAAGCTCTCTGAGATAACCCTTCCTGAATTTACCCTGGCAACAGGGTTCTCATAGAGGACTCATACCCACTGGCAAAACTCCGGATCCAGTCCCAGCATCACTAAGACCGCCTGTATGTACGTCCATCCCAATGTGTTGAACTCTTTTTCTCTGTCAAGTGAGGCCACCCATCCCTGTGTATTCATCCACCAAGCAAAGTCGATGGACCCAGATAACTTTCAAAGGTTCAGGATTGTGTTCCTGCCCTGTATGATCCCATTCTGGTCCGTGTGGATTACTCTGTGTATCATTGGAGTCAACTAGGGCTGTGCTCAGCACCTTATAATCAAGGTTAAGCAATGAAAGGGTGCGGTAGGATGCCACCTCTAGCAGGTCCCTTCTGGGTTTTGGCAGCACTGTTATTAAGGCTTCCCGCATACTGTCAGGCAATCTGCCACTTTCCTTAGCTTTCACAAAGACCTCTAGCAGCCACTGAGCGAGGAATGCCAGGAATTTTGCCCCACACTATCTGCTGGATGGCTAGTTTGTATTCCTCAAGTCTCAGAGGGTCGTTTAGTTCCTGCCTTAGTAACCCCTGTGGTCTGCCAGTCGCAGCACCCACTGCTCTTTCAGACCCGTTCAAACACCCTCACCCACTTCCATGCAGGGGGGAGGCACCTCGCCTCCTGTGTTATGGCGGGCTCCTACACCTCTCAGTCTGACCACAAAGGACTGCTCTCCCAGCCGCGCCCCAGGAGGCACGGGTGATGAAGCAGGCCGTGAGCCGCAACCACTGCATGGGGCCATCTGCCAGCACCTATGGAGGCCTGCACTCAGTTGACCAGCTCCCAAAGAGAAGTCACAGGCATCCGCACCCCCAACAGCATTCTGCAGGGTAGATGGTGGCGGATAAACGACAACGCGGGCCCCTCACAAGCCCCGGGGACCACCACCTCCCTGGGACTTCAATTGAATTAGAGAAGTGTGGGGGGCTCCTGCCCCTCCCCACACTGCCCCGGGGACTACCACCTCCCCGGGGTATTCAGTAATTAAGGGCAGGGGGTCTCGCAGGCCCCCCCAAGCCCCAGGGACCGCCACCTCCCCGGGGCTTCAAATGAATTATAGAAGTGTGGGGGGCTCCCCCGCGGTCCCCAACATGAGTGCCGGCCCCGGGGGATGGGGTCCCCGGGGCCAAAAATGGCCCAGGGAAGGGGGGCCACGGGGCCCCCCTCCCTTTTGTAATTTAAAAAATAAATAAATAAACAAAGAATGCCGGGCCCCGGGGGATGGAGTCCCCAGGGACAAAATTGGCCTCGGGAGGGGGGCCACGTGGTCCTCCTTCAAAAATTAAAAAAAAAGAAAGGCTGGCCAGGCCCCGGGGGATGGGGTCCCCTGGCCCAAGAGAGGCACAGGGAAGGGGGGCCATGCTGCACCCCCTTCCAAAAATAAATTTTTGGAAAATAATGTATTTCTGGGCACCGGAGGATGGGGTCCCAGGGGCCGAAATTGGCCAGGGGAGGGGGGCCCCAAAGCCCTCCTCCCCCGTAAAAAAAAATAAAGGAAAGGCCTAGCCCCGGGGGATGGGGTCTGCAGGCCGTAATCGGCCTCAGGAGGGGGGCCTCGTGCCCCTCCTTTTCATTAATAAAAATAATGGCTCAGGTCCCAGGGGATGTGGTCCCCGGGGCACAAAAGGCTCAAGAGAAGGGGGGCCAAACAGCCCCCCTTCTTAAAATATATATATTTTTTAAAACCGCAACTCACCAGAGGCCCCGCCCCCTCCCTGCATGACTCTGCAAACGCGCCTCCTAGCATGCTCTGCGTTGGGGGATTAAGTCCCCTTTGCTAGCGAGGGTCCCTGGGGGCCAACTAGGCCACCAGGGACCTCCAGTAAGCCCCACACAGTGGGATTGCTGAAATGTGGTACGAGGCCATGCCCCTTTTTACACCACTCTGCAAACGCGCCTCTTGCCGCACTGCTGGTGGGGTGATGAGGTCCCCTTGTGTCCTGAGGACCTCAGGACTGAAGTGGACTTCATCCCCCGAGCAGCAGTGAGCCAGGCGGCACGTTTGCAGAGTAGTGTAAAAAGGGGGCTTGGCCTCGGACCACTCTCAGCAATCCAGCTGTGTGGGGCTTACTGGAAGTAACAGGAGAGCTAGTTGGACCCCAGGGACCCTCAAGAGACAAGGGGACTTCATCCCCCAACCAAGAGCGCGCCAGGAGGCGTGTTTGCAGAGTGGTGGACAGAGGGGGCGTGGCCTGTGTTCACCTCTCAGCAATCCCACTGTGTGGGGCTTACTGGAGGTAACAGGTAGGCTAGTTGGTGCCTAAGGACCCCCAGCAGCAAAGTGGACTTTAATCGCCATCCAAAAGCATCCCAGGGAGCGCGTTTGCAGAGTGGTGGGGAAAGGGTGTGTGGCCTGCTATGAGAACTTAGCAATGCTGCTGTGTGGGGCTTACAGGAGGTTATAGGAGGGGTAGTTGGCCCCCATGGTTGTCCTTGGGGGCCAACTACCCCTTCTGTTACCTCCACTAAGTCCCACACAGTGGGATTGCTAAGAGGTCTTCGGAGGCCACCCCCCCCTTTCTCCACCACTCTGCAAACGCGCCTCCTGGCACAGTACTGGTTGGGGGATGAAGTCCACTTTACTCCTGAAGGACTTTGGGGTGCCAAGAAGCCCTCCTGGTACCTCCTGTAAGTCCTACGCAGCGGAATTCCTGAGCATTGCTTGGAGGTCCAGCTCCCTTTCTCCACCACTCTGCAAACGCGACTACCAGTTAAAGAAGCATTTGTAATGTAATAGGTCTCGCATTTGCAAGAGTTAGAGCTATTGGCGTTGTAAATCTAAAAGTTTTTTACTAATGTTTTTTGCAGTGGAGTGGATGTACGTTGTGTGTAGTGGAATTATGTGGTATGGTGTGCAGTGAAATTATGTGGGTATAAAGTATGTGGTACTTAGTGTATAGGAATTATGTAGAGTGAGATTATGTGTTATGGAGTAATTATGTAGTATGGTAGTCTATGCTGTGGAGTGGTAACCTAAGGTTTAGTCTTCCTCGTTTTCATAGAAGCTAAACTATGAACTCAATGAGACAAAAAAAGAAGGAATCACTCAGGAGCACTTCTGGACCTAGTCAGAGGTATGAGCAGGGCCACTGGAATTATGCGACTGTTTGGCTGCACCGACTTTCGCACAATTATACATTTTCCGCATTAGCCACATAATCCATCATCTGCTGCCTAATCAGCAGATTTGAACAAAAAAAGCCTTGTTTCTAGCTCAAACGGCTCAAACGATACCAAAAATGCAGCCACAAGTGTTACAGCGTGGTGAAAGGTCCTTTGCAAACCTAGAATGGTCACCTGTTACTTATTGCTAAATGTGGGTGTTAAATTGGTACTAATTGTGTGCAAGCCACTCTTGCTTCTTTCTGCGCTGCTCCTTACCTCTTTCTGCATTTCTGTTGCTTTTTTCTGCACCTTTCTTTCTTTTTCTGCACTTCTCTTGCCTCTTTCTGCACCTTTGGCCCTTCTTTCTGCAACCCTTGTGCCTCTTTCTGCACCCCTCTTCCCTCTTTCTGCACCCCTCTTGCCTCTTTCTGCACCTCTGTTCCTTCTTTCTGCACTTCTTTTGTTTCTTTCTGCAACTCTCTTGCTTCTTTCTGCATCCCTCTTGCTTCTTTCTGCACCCCTCTTCCCTCTTTCTGCTCCCCTCTTGCCTCTTTCTGCACCTCTGTTCCTTCTTTCTGCACCTCTGTTCCTTCTTTCTGCACTTCTTCTGTTTCTTTGTGCAACTCTCTTGCTTCTTTCTGTATCCCTCTTGCCCCTTTCTCCACCCCACTTCCCCCTTTCTGCATCTCTGTTGCTTCTTTATGCACTTCTCTTGCTTCTTTCTGCACCTGTCTTGCTTCTTTCTGTACCCCTCGTGCCTCTTTCTGCACCCCTCTACCCTCTTTCTGCACTCCTCTTGCCTCTTTCTGCACCTCTGTTGCTTCTTTCTGCACTTTTTTGTTTCTTTCTGCACCTCTCTTGTTTCTTTCTGCACCCCTCTTGCCTCTTTCTCCAACTTTCTTCCACCTTTTTTCATCTCTGTTGCTTCTTTCTGCACTTCGCTTGCCTCTTTCTCTGCCCCTCATCTGTCTTTCTGCACCTCTGTTGCTTCTTTCTGCACTTCTCTTACTTATTTCTGCACCTCTCTTGCTTCTTTCTGCACCCCTTGTGCCTCTTTCTGCACCCCTCTTCCTTCTTTCTGCACCACTCTTGCCTCTTTCTGCACCTCTGTTCCTTCTTTCTGTACTTCTTTTGTTTCTTTCTGCACGTGTCTTGCTTCTTTCTGCACCCCTTGTCCCTCTTTCTGCATCCCTCTTCCCTCTTTTTGCACCCCTCTTGCCTCTTTCTGCACCACTGTTGCTTCTTTCTGCACTCCTCTTGCTTCTTTCTACACCTCTCTTGCTTCTTTCTGCACCACTCGTGCTTCTTTCTGTACCCCTCTTCCCTCTTTCTGCACCCCTCTTGCCTCTTTCTGCACCTCTGTTCCTTTTTGCTGCACTTCTTTTGTTTCTTTCTGCACCTCTCTTGCTTCTTTATGCACACTTCTTGCCACTTTCTCTACCCCTACTCCCCCTTTTTGCATCTCTGTTGCTACTTTCTGCACTTCTCTGGCCTCATTCTCCACCCCTCATCCCTCTTTCTGCACCTCTGTTGCTTCTTTCTGTACTTTTCTTGCTTCTTTCTGCACCTCTGTCCCTTCTTTCTGCAACCCTTGTGCCTCTTTCTGCACCCCTCTTCCCTCTTTCTGCACACCTCTTGCCTCTTTCTGCACCTCTGTTCCTTCTTTCTGCACTTCTTTTGTTTCTTTCTGCAACTCTCTTGCTTCTTTCTGCATGCCTCTTGCTTCTTTCTGCACCTCTTGTGCCTCTTTTACACTCCTCTTCCCTCTTTCTGCACCCTTCTTGCCTCTTTCTGCACCTCTGTTCCTTCTTTCTGCACTTCTTTTGTTTCTTTCTGCACCTCTCTTGTTTCTTTCTGTATCCCTCTTGCCTCTTTTTCGTCCCCACTTCCCCCTTTCTGCATCTCTGTTGCTTCTTTATGCATTTCTCTTGCTTCTTTCTGCATCTCTTTTGCTCCTTTCTGCACCCCGTGTGCCTCTTTGTGCACCCCTCATCCCTCTTTCTGCACTCCTCTTGCCTCTTTCTGCACCTCTGTTCCTTCTTTCTATACTTCTTTTGTTTCTTTCTGCAGCTCTCATTCTTCTTTCTGAACCCCCTTGCCTCTTTCTCCACCCCTCTTCCCTCTTTCTTCACCCCAGTTGCTTCTTTCTGCACCTCTGTTCCTTCTTTCTGCACTTCTTTTATTTCTTTCTGCACATCTCTTGCTTCTTTCTACATCCCTCGTGCCTCTTTCTGCACCCCTCTTCCCTCTTTTTGCACCGCTCTTGCCTCTTTCTGCACCTCTGTTGCTTCTTTCTGCACTACTCTTGCTTCTTTCTACACCTCTTTGCTTCTTTCTGCACCACTCGTGCTTCTTTCTGCACCCCTCTTCCCTCTTTCTGCACCCCTCTTGCCTCTTTCTTCACCTATGTTCCTTCTTTCTGCTCTTCTTTTGTTTCTTTCTGCACCTCTCTTGCTTCTTTCTGCACCCCTCTTGCCACTTTCTCCACCCCTGTTCCCCTTTTTGCATAATATAACAACAATGACCTGCTCTAATACTGAACCACTATTTTCAAAACCCACAACCGAAGTACTCAGCTGCTGTACTAATGAAATAGCTTCAAAAATGCTACTTGAAATCGGGTTTTGCTGTCCAATTTAAAAAAATGTGTCTAACACCCCCACTTGAATCCCCTTCTGCAAGTGCCTATTGGAAAAGAAATGTGTGAAGGTCTGAAAGTACCTCACGTAAGCACCACCAAAGGAGCTGCTGGTAGGTACTCACCAGTATGCTCACGTCTTTGTCATCATCGGTATCTTTCAAGACCAAAATGAAATGTATAAACAAAAGTGTGAAACAAGGAAAACCTAGTGATGTGTGGAAGAACGTACCGCACACGATAATCATGTGCTATCCCACTATGACCCCATAGTGAAAAAGAAAAAAGAAGACATTTTTCCGCTTCTCCAAGCTAAAAATGAGGTAGGAACCACTGGCGACACTGCCAACTTTAATCAATGCTGTGGACCCACTCCAGTTAAAAAACACACAATGTTGCAAACCACTTCAGTTTAGGGAAGGCCCCTTTTTGCATCTCTGTTGCTTCTTTCTGCACTTCTCTTGCCTCTTTCTCCACCCGTCATCCCTCTTTCTGCATCTCTGTTGCTTCTTTCTGCACTTTTCTTGCTTCTTTCTGCACCTCTGTCCCTTCTTTCTGCAACCCTTGTGTCTCTTTCTGCACCCCTCTTCCCTCTTTCTGCACCCCTCTTGCCTCTTTCTGAACCTCTGTTCCTTCTTTCTGCTCTTCTTTTGTTACTTTCTGCACCCCTCTTGCCACTTTCTCCACCCCTGTTCCCCTTTTTGCATAATATAACAACAAGGACCTGCTCTAATACTGGACCACTATTTTCAAAAACCCACAACCGAAGTACTCAGCTGCTGTACTAATGAAATAGCTTCAAAAATGCTACTCGAAATCGGGTTTTGCTGTCCAATTTAAAAAAAAGTGTGTCTAACACACCCACTTGAATCCCCTTCTGCAAGTGCCTATTGGAAAAAAAATGTGTGAAGGTCTGAAAGTACCTCACGTAAGCACCACCAAAGGAGCTGCTGGTAGGTACTCACCAGTATGCTCACGTCTTTGTCATCATCGGTATCTTTCAAGACCAAAATGAAATGTGTAAACAAAAGTGTGAAACAAGGAAAACCTAGTGATGTGCGGAAGAATGTACCGCACATGATAATAATGTGCTATCCCACTATCACCCCATAGTGAAAAAGAAAAAAGAAGAAATGTTTCCGCTTCTCCAAGATAAAAATGAGGTAGGAACCACTGGCGACACTGCCAACTTTAATCAATGCCGTGGACCCACTCCGTTTAAAAAACACACAATGTTGCAAACCACTTCAGTTTAGGGAAGGCCCCTTTTTGCATCTCTGTTGCTTCTTTCTGCACTTCTCTTGCCTCTTTCTCCACCCGTCATCCCTCTTTCTGCATCTCTGTTGCTTCTTTCTGCACTTCTCTTGCTTCTTTCTGCACCTCTCTTGCTTCTTTCTGAACCCCTTGTGCCTCTTTCTGCACCCCTCTTCCCTCTTTCTGCACCCCTCTTGCCTCTTTCTGCACCTCTGTTTCTTCTTTCAGTACTTCTTTTGTTTCTTTCTGCACCTCTCTTGCTTCTTTCTGCAACCCTTTTACCTCTTTCTGTACCCCTCTTCCCTCTTTCTGCACTCCTCTTGCCTCTTTCTGCACCTCTGTTGCTTCTTTCTGCACTTCTTTTGTTTCTTTTTGCACCTCTCTTGCTTCTTTCTGCACCCCTTTTACCTCTTTCTGTACCCCTCTTACCTCTCTCTGCACCCCTCTTGCCTCTTTCTGCTCCTCTCTTGCTTCTTTCTGCAGTTCTTTTGTTTCTTTCTGCACCTCTCTTGCTTCTTTCTGCACCCCTCTTGCCTCTTTCTCCACCCCTCTTCCCCCTTTTTTCATCTCTGTTGCTTCTTTCTGCACTTCACTTGCCTCTTTCTCTGCCCCTCATCCGTCTTTCTGCACCTCTGTTGCTTCTTTCTGCACATCTCTTGCTTCTTTATGTACTTCTCTCGCCTCTTTCTGTACTCAAATGGGAGGTGCAAGCTGTCAAGTTTAAAGGTCTGCGTGCTCTTGTGACTGAGGTATATGTCTACTTGTATATGTATTCTCACATGTGATATGTATCTGAAGATGGTAGCTTAAAAAGTGGGTAGCTACTTCTATAGGTGGTTAAATGTTCTCAAATCTGGTCTGTCATTCAGTTGCACAGGCTGATATGTCTTATGTATATAGGTGTTATAGAGCCCCTCAAATATACTATTGAATACCCATGTGCCCTGTATTATGAGCAGAAAGAAATACATAAACCTTTTTGTACACATATTTAGAGTTTGCTGTTTGAAACACAGGTATTCAGGTATTTCTATGTTTATTTTTATGTAATATGTCACTCGGTAAAAGCAGAGATACGCATGCATACCTTCACAAACTTGGTCAGACTTACAACAGTGATATGCTTAGGATTGCTGAGCAGTCGATTAATAGTGAACCTTCAAGAGAAAAGTGAGGTTTAAGACATCTTGGGAGAAGGATTAGTGATTAGGCTACTTTGTATGAGTCTGCTTTAAGGTACAGTCAAAGTAGGCCTTTTCTGCACCTCTGTTGTTTCTTTCTGCAATTCTCTTGCTTCTTTCTGCACCTTTCTTCCTCTTTCTTGACTTCTGTTGCCTCTTTCTACACTTCTCTTGCTTCTTTCTGCGTCTTTCTCATCTTTCTGCACATGTTAAACCTATGTAGGCATATTTAGAAATTAGCATTTAAAAAACCTTAGAAATTCACTGAAAAAACCAGAGGTTTCAGGGACGTTATAGTTAGGAATTAGCATTTAAAAAACCTTAGAAATTCACTGAAAAAACCACAGGTTTCAGGGACGTTATAGTTAGTTGGACATTTCACTCATACAAAACCAGAGAAATACAGCCATTATAGTTAGTTGAGCTAACTATAACTCGCGCCCCCTCAATGCACTGCTGATGACGTCATATATTACATCACTCATGACATGATCAGTGACATCACTGATGACATCACTGATTACATCATCCACTTAATATCTGACGCACCTCCTCACACCCTAATATAACCTTTCATACACCCACTCTAAAATACAGACTACCATTCTTGAAACCATAGACACACCAATACCAGTTAGTACATACCCACTCACTGATTCATAGGTCTTCACACATCCACTCACTCACCGATACAGTCACTCATACACGCAGTCACTCATCAATATAGCCTTTGATATATGCACTCATACACCCATACAGACACTCACATACTGCCACTCATCCACAGAGATACTCACACACCTAGTCAGTCACCCAAAGACTCAATCACACTGCCATTTACTCACCAATACAGTTATACACACACCACCTCACTTATTCATACAGATACTAACACATACTTACTCTCTTATACAATCACTGACACAAGCACACTCTCATCCATACAGCCCCTCTCACAATCACTCACTCTCACATATAGTCACTTATATACTCCAACATTCACATATACTGCCTTTCACATATGTAGTTACTCACACATATACCACTGAGACATCCATTCACTCACCAACACACCCATACGCACACTAACTCACCCATACAGCCCCTCGCAGACACACTCATGAACCCATACACCCACTGAATCACCTACTCACACATCCATGGAGGGAGTCACACACCCCCCACCCACACAGACACTCAGGCACCTATACAGGTAATCAGATAACCAATCATTAACCCATATAGACACTCATGTAGCTACTCACCAACCCATGCAGCCACTTACACACCAACTGACAGACTGATACAGACATTCACACAGATTAGTCATTCACCCATGCATTCACTAAGATACGCTTAATCTCTCACTTAAACAGTCAGTCACGCACCCACTAAATCATCCATTCAGACACTCATACACCTACTCATTCTTCAATACACCTTGGCGTATCTATAATTAATATTCTTAAACTTTTAAAAATCACCCAGTCTCTGGATGATGTAATCAGTGATATCATCAGTGATGTCATTTGAGATGTCACCAGTGATGTCACTGACCATGTCATGAGTGATGTAATATGTGACATCATCAGCAGTGCATTGCGGGGGCGCGAGTTATAGTTAGCTCAACTAACTATAACGCCCGAATTTCTCTGGTTTTGTATGAGTGAAATGTCCAACTAACTATAATGTCCCTGAAACCGGTGGTTTTTTCCAGCGAATTTCTAAGGTTATTTAAATGCTAATTTCTAAGTATAATGTCCCTGAAACCTATGGTTTTTTCAGTGAATATATATATATATATATAAATATTTTAGAGACAATAGGTCTTCGACAACAGATAGCTAAAGCTGTCTGTTCTTGAGACTCAAAAGAGGTGGTATAGGAAAAGAAATAGAGAATAAGCAAAAAAATGAAGAGAAGGAAAAAGATGTTTTTATATTTTTTACTCTGACACTTCAAATAAGATTTGCATAAGAGAACTCTTTAGAGACTGCACAAATCATTGAGGCAAGAATTTACTGTTTAATTTCTACGTCATGATGATTTCTCCTAAGTAGATCACATATTAATTAATAATGGTTACTACAAGTGGGAAGTCATTACTAAAGAATGAGTAAAAAGCATAGTGCCTGATGTACATAACTTTTTAACGGCCGCAAACCCTCTGATTTGCGAAATCAGAGTGTTTGTGACTGTTAGAAAAAAACATTTCTTTACTAAACACACGTACCAATTCTAAAAAGTGTTTCTGAATTGTTAAATGGGTTTAGAAATGGATTTCAAATCTCTAATTGGAAAAGGTGTATTGTTGGCGTTCTTTCAAAATTGCGATTTGAACCCTAATGTATCCATGTTTAGCAACTGTAATTCAGGTCCCAAACCCTTGATCATTTGCCAACTCCCAAGTTGGGGAGTTAACTGACTCGGAAAAGGGTCCCATCTGGACCCCTACCCCTTTGTAAATGTTTCAGGAAGAATAGGCCTCGGTCCACCATGGGACCACTGCCAAATCCCAGCGAAACTTTTTAAACTCTCTTCGGTTTCCTATAATGATAACAGGGTGCATTTAAGAAAAAAAGTTGACTTTATTTAAACACAATCACAGACATGGTGGTCTGCTGGCCCTTGCAGGCTATCCCTGTGATCATCGGCAATCGCAGAGGGTCACAACTCTGTCTAATAAATATTAATTGGATGGGTCATTTTCCAACTCCCTTCATTCGGTATTTTGTAAACAAATCTATTTGTACATGGATCGGTTATGTTAAATATGGTTGCGGTCACAAAAAGAAGGGGGAATATGCAACCACTTTTTGAAAATGAAATCTTTGCACATCATGACTGGATAGTGCAAAGGGACCAAACCTTAATTGTTTCAGGACAGAACCGTACATTAGCAAATTAAAATATATAAGTCCTACACCATCGTTTAGGAAATATAGAACATCAATGTATGAGCTGTCCTATCCCTTGTTTGGAGGGAAACTGCAGAAGTCTAACAAGATTATATTACACCACAGATCTAGGCATGATGTTAAAGGTCATACGGAGTTTCCTCACCCTTACCTCCCCTAAGATTTGATTAGCTTTTCTTTACGTACAGTCGCAAGTTACCGAGGTTCGAAATGTCAACTTTTAATTGACAAACATGACAATAAATCAATGGAAGTATTGAAAATGTTCTACAAACAAGCTCTGAGCGCTCTCAGGTTTTAAGCAAAACATTAACACATGATTGAATTGCAGCGCGTTGAGATAGGATGACTCTCCTGAAACACAGAATGTAGGCTGTGAGCTCCGATTAAAAAACAATCAACCATATTCATGAACCAATATATTTGCATTGGAAAGTTTTAGATTGAAAAAAAACTACGCATTGCGATTGAGGCATGAAATCATGCAAATTATTGAGCTAGTAATTTTCGAAACATAAGTATTCACAATTAATAATTGACAGTCGGTGAGTCTTTGTCATTTCCAAAAAGCAAAAGACACAAGTCTGACTCTGATGACATTATCTGTCTTACAGTCTTTATAAACAAAAGATATGTTTGCTGAAATCCCATTTGTTGAGCCTTTGGGCCTAATTTACTCAAAAGAATTGGACAATGGACCTCTGCGTGAACATCTGCAGTGGTGTATGGCAAGCATGGTAAAAGAAATCGTGCAGTGCCATATTCACTAAGAATTGTGCGCTGATGATGTCATCGGATACTCTTATGCAAAAAAAAGGCATTTTAGCACTATGCCCAGCGATGCATGTGGCACAAAAGGTTGACATAGTGGTCTTGCCTGATGTTTGTATTCAGGGGGCCCTCAGTACAAATTTCTAAGCAATAACAACCGCCAAGGGTAAGTCAAATAAAAGATGTAATTTCGTAGACATTACCCTTGATGCCTTGAAATCTCACAAGATATTCCGCTTGTCCCTTGTTTATGTCTTGTTTCATATATTTTGTGAAAAGAGTTAATTGACACTTCAGTTTGCTCTTATTTACGTTCCCTGAGAGACACCTAGGAAAGGAGATCTTGGCCATTGTTCCCAGACCCGAATCCAAAGTCATCCTCACAGAAGTTGACAGAGTAGATGGAATCAGAATGCCGTCAATGCCAGGAAAAGAAAAAAAAAGGTTTGGTGAAGAGGAATTCAACATCAGGGTTCAGGTAGTGACAATAAACTAGGGTGAACTTTGTATCAGAGTCTTGTTCAATTGCATGTAGAAGGCCACATGTATAGGAATCCCAACCAGATCCACTGTCAATTTGTCATCCATTGTGATTCGTGCATCGATTATATACTGGCTCATTGACCTATGACAGTGCATTTATGTAATGCATTACCACCATTTTGAAGGTCCCAAAGCACTTTCAGATTCTGGGTTTCCTTTAAAATTATGGCATGCTTGTTGCCCCAAGTGTGAACATATGCAAGTGCCAAAGGACATTTCCATTTGGTTTTTTTTCTGATGGGATGTTAGAATGTCCAGGGTATGGAACTGGGGTTTGCGAATTTTCAAGACGACTTTGCCCATTAAATGGATTTGATGGCAGGCCATCATTATGTTGATGTGGAAGGCTTAAGCTAGCTTCTTCAGGAAGGTTAATATGTGTACTAATAAGACGGTGAGCATTTGACTAACTATATAGCTTCAGAGGCAACGCAGAGGTAGCCTAAATATGTTGCAGTGAAGCAGAATGGAGATGTTTGGATGCCCTCTAGGGAGTTTATCACAAGGATCCACAGAGATCTAATCAAACGTCTTAACTCTCCTATGCTACTACTCATCATCCTATATTTAAACTGTTGAATGTCAGAATATACCGTAGCTGGAATATCGACTACCAAATATTGCGAATGTAAATATATACAGGTAAGTATAAATGGACTATTCTTAACTCCAGATCTATGCATCTTGAAGATATATGGGGTGCTGAGTAAATGTTAATACACCTATACTTTGATATTTCTGTACCACAATTTTTAAACTCAATATTTTACTCAAATACACTTTAAGGTTAAGTTTCTTGAAAATCGAGCAAAATTGAGTTACTATTCTTGCAAGTCTCGAGTAATACCCCGCACTTTTTCACTTCTGCCAAAAACAATCCCACAACCTTCTCAGACCCTCACCCGGCTTGCAAAACCTTTCTCCACCAGAATGTATCCCCACACTGCACATGACCAAATGGAAATTCCCACCAGCACCTTCCTCAAATGAATTCTGCGACTCCACCCCAGCTCCTGTTCTCAGGGCCGCCATCCTGTCTCCAACTTCAAGGTTGGCATTATAAAGTGCCTCTGCATAAGTAGAGGGGCTATTAGGCACTAGCTCTTTGAAAAGGTCTGGGAGGTGAGATGTTACTGCCTTCTGTTCCTTTCCCTACTTTTAGAGACATGAAAAAAATTAATAACTCTCTTACTTGATGCGACCAGGGTCACTTAGAAGGTAGTCATAAAATGATCTGTCCAGGTCACCTGAGGGGCAGCTAAGTATAATGTACTTTGTAGGAACATTCCTAAGATTCTTTGAAGTTGTCCAGGCTCCAGGTGAAAGAAAGGATGGAGAAAGGTGCCTTTTTTCAAGTGTAGAGACACTTCCAGTTCGCTTCCAACTTAATTTTTCACCAGAGGTATTACTTGAGACAGTTTGGTATAGTAGCTGAATGGGAAAGCCTCTCTCTGAGTTGTGCCTTTGTCACAGATTGCCCTCCAAGTCCACCAATTTCCTTTCTCTCTTCCTGCGAAGTTTGATTGACAAAGGCATTAGACTGACCAGCCTTGGGCTTGCAAGCAAAATGTTAGGAACTTCTTGAAACAAGCTCTAAAGATGGATTTCTCCAATCTTCATCTAGGTCTACAAAAGTAGGATACATTCTGGGTACAAACCCAGGTCAATGTTTCAGGGCTTTTACTGACCATAGGACCCACATAACAGTGTTAGTGAGAAATGCTTGAGCCCCAGAGCCAGGATTCCTTATTGCTGGCTTCCTTCGTTGATAGGAAAACCTGGACCGACCTCTGAAATGAGTGCTGTAGACTGCCTCGGGAAAGAGGAACTGCCTGCTGGAGAAAGGGGATTGCTGGATTGTATCCCCCAGAGAAGCCCACAGAGTTAACACCCACTTGCTTGGCGACTAAGGAGTTGTTCAAGAGAGTTGTGTCCTAACCCTGATGGAGTAACTGCATTTGCCTTGAGCAAAGAGGTCAACTCGTTGTGAGAGGGGTGCCCGATGTTTGCTCATGTGACAGGACACTTTACTGCTTTACAGGAAGGCCAAAAACTGACCACGAGGACGGCCACTATGAGAGGGACGCTCCATGGAATAAAATGCTCCAAACTACACTGGAACTATTGCATCAGTAATGGAGTCAGACTCTTAAAAAAGTGCCTTGTCAGTTTCCCACTGTGAGCCCAAGGGGCAGGAAGGGAAACAGCCTTTACAACACAGTCATTACCACGCAAAGCCTTTACCACACACCATTTATGACTCATTGCTTTTACAATGCAATGCCTTTGCCACGCATACCTTTTCCCTTTACAACGAAATGCTAAGTAAATATCAGGATATCAGGTAAGTGGGTTATATATATATATATATATATATATATATATATTCACTGAAAAAACCATAGGTTTTAGGGACAGTTATAGTTAGTTGGACATTTCACTCGTACAAAACCATAGAAATTCCCCGTTATAGTTAGTTCAGCTAACTATAACTCGCGCCCCCGCAATGCACTGCTGATGACGTCACATATTACATCACTCATGACATGGTCAGTGACATCACTGATGACATCACTGATGACATCTCAAATGACATCACTGATGACATCACTGATGACATCATCCAGTGACTGTGTGTTTCTGTAAAGTTTAAATATGTTTAATATATATAGGGAAAGGCGTATTGAAGAATGAGTGGGTGTATAAGTGTCTGAATGGATGATTTAGTACGTGAGTGACTGACTCTACAAGTGAGTGATTAAATGTATCTTACTGAATGCATGGGTTAGTGACTAAACTGTGTGAATGTCTGTATCCGTCTGTCTGTTGGTTTGTAAGCGGCTGCATGGCTTTCTGAATAGCTACATGAGTGTCTACATGGGTTTTTGATTGATTGTCTGAGTATCTGTATGGGTGCCTGAGTGTTTGTGTGGGTGGGGTGTGTGTGACTCTGTGCATAGATGTGTGAGTTGGTGATTCACTGGGTGCATGGTTTCAAGAGTGCATCTGTGATGGACTGTATGGGTGGGTGAGTGTGTGTATGGGTGTGTTAGTGATTGAATGTATATCTCAGTGGTACATGTGTGAGTAACTACATATGTGAAAGGCAGTATATATGTGTGTTGGAGTATATAAATGGCTATAAGTGAGAGTGTGTGATTGTGAGAGTGGCTGTATGGATGAGTGTACTTGTATCAGTGATTGTATAAGAGCGTACGAATGTGCTAGTTTTTGTATGAGTAAGTGAGCTGGTGTGTGTATAACTGTATAGGTGAGTAAATGGGTGTGTGATTAAGTTTTTGCATGACTGACTAGGTGTGTGAGTACCTCTATGGATGAGTGGCGGTGTGTGAGTGTTTATATAGGTGTATGAGTGCATATGATAGTCCTGTACTGAGTGACTAAGTATGAGTGACTGTATGGGTGAGTGAGTGGATGTGTGTGTAGACCTAAGAATCAGTGAGTGGGTATGTAGTTTTTGGTGTTGGAGTGTCTATGGTTTTGAGAATGGCAGTCTGTAATTTAGAGTGGGTGTATCAAAAGTTATATTAGGGTGTGAGAAGATGCATGAAATTATCACATGGATGATGTCATCAGTGATGTCATTTGAGATGTCATCAGTGATGTCATCAGTGATGTCACTGACCATGTCATGAGTGATGTAATATGTGACGTCATCAGCAGTGCATTGCGGGGCGCGAGTTATAGTTAGCTGAACTAACTATAACGGGGGAATTTCCATGGTTTTGTACGAGTGAAATGTCCAACTAACTATAACTGTCCCTAAAACCTATGGTTTTTCAGTGAATTTCAAAGGTTTTTTAAATGCTAATTTCTAACTATAACGTGCCTGAAACCTATGATTTTTTAAGTGAATTTCAAAGGTTTTTTTAAATGCTAGTTTCTAACTATGCCTACAGAGGTAGGACATGTGAAGAAAGAAGAAAAAACGCACAGAAAGAAGCAAAAGATGTGCAGAAAGAACCAACAGAGGAGCAGAAAGAGGCCTTGTTGCAAAATCATCCTGTGCCCACAACTTTTCAGACGGGTACTGGTGGTAACTGACTCTGACTAACCAGAGCCAGTGCTATGCTAAAAGACACTTAGAATACAGTGAAAACACCTACATACACTAGGGAACACTATGCGTTGGGGTACCCCTGTGATTAGCATGACCTCTTCTGCAAGTCCCTAGTACATAATAGGGCAGGGGATTAAAACTACCTCTTAAACGCGCTACAGGGCGCGTTTGCACAGTGGTGAAGGGAGGGGGACCTGAGGTGACATGTGTGCAAACGCACCCCGTGGCAGCGTTTTAAGTTGCGAGATAAGTCCCCTTGAATTCTGAGGGTCCCTGGGGCCCAACTAGCCCCCATGGACCTACAGTTAGGACCACAGAGCTGAGTTGCGAGAGGCGTTCCGAGGCCACGCACCTTTTTTCACCTCTCTGCAACGCAACTCTGTTGTGCTTACTGAAGGTACCTGGTGGGCTAGTTGGCCCCCAGGGTCCCTCATGATTCAAAGGGAATTAATTCCACAACTTAAAACGCACCACAGGGCGTGTTTGCGCACATGTCACCTGAGGCCCCGCCCCCTCCCTTCACCACTGTGCAAACGCGCCCCGTGGGGCGTTTTAAGTTGGGGGATTAGGTCACCTTGAATCCTGAGGGTCCCTGGGGCCCAACTAGCCCACTAGGTACTTCCAGTAAGCACCACAGGCCTGCGTTGCAACGCCTGTAACAAATTGTGCAGTTGTGTTTAGGTAGTGAAGAGGGTCGTGCTGGGGTAGTGTTTTAGGGTTTAGGGTAGTGCAGTGGTGTTTGTGTAGTGTAGG